>VNJO01013280.1:0-255401 GCA_008042535.1 Drosophila tani
GTGGCTTAAACTGGGATGCAAACCTTAGATTGCCATCTTATTCTAGTAGACTTCTTCTAATTAACCTACCTTCCTTAGCAAACCGTAGGACGATGCTAGGCATTGTTTTTATGTATAACCTGATCCGTGGTGACGTGGAAAGCACCGATCTTTTGGGGCAGTTGAATTTCCACGTACCATGTAGAACCACCAGATCCTATTTGCCTTTAGTTTTGCACCATTGTAGAACCTCGTATGAAATGCATGAACCCTTTAGAGTACTATGTGCAAATTATAATGATTTGTACAGAATAACCTCATCGGTAGATAGCCTTCCTAAACTAAAAACATTAATTTTAACCCACTTATTACACATGCAAGATAGCAATCAAGCTGCGCGCCAATAGTCAATATGGTGGAGGGTAGTTTCCTCGCATTCTTTTTCCTATACTTTTCTTTCGCGCCTATTAACACCTAACCCTAACAAGCACGTGCTTGGTTTCGAAGGGCCACTTGAGTGTACTGACCGTAGTGCATCAACGTCCATATATTAAACAATCCTGATATTAAATTTAAGATTAAAATTATATTGATACAATTATCAAATGCCCATCTCACAAGCTTATTAGAAGGAAAATAATCAAATAGAATTGTTTACACTTAAAGGGAGTGTGACCCTTCACCTAACAACCTTTCCATATATCTGCTCGAATAAAAAAAAAAGGAACCCGGGGAGCATGTAAGCTCCGTTGAAATCTAATTTGTAGTCCTGCCCCTGACCGCAAAGACCACAGATACCGCCGCCCAAGCCCTTTTCCTCCCCTCCCGAAGGCATCGAGTCAAGCCAAAATGGGTTTTAGCTTCCGATTTGTGGTCGTGGCAGGGACCCGGCAAAACTATACACCTGTCGGGGACTCGAATCCCAATTGCCAATCCCCCCACTCAATGGCAGTTTCACGGAACGCTAGCCCAGCCTTCCATTCCTTTCATTGCCTTCTGCGAGTATTTTTTTGGCAAGCGGATTATGACCCTGATCTGGGCAGGCGTGCAGTTGCGTGTGCTGCATCGTGTAGCTTTAGTTTCACTTTGCCAACTGCATCCTTGCCCCATGCCAATAGCCAGTCCCAATCCAGTCCATGTCCTGTGCCCCTGCCACCTGTGTGTTTGCTAACTTTCTGGTTGCTCCTGGTTATTGGTTTATGGGTCCCTTGTGGTTCTCCGCTCGGTGTGTCATTAATTTCAGTGTTTTCGCATTCCTGCATCACTCGAAAAACATTTCCCCCATCGAGGACGTATCATGCTAAAGAGAGCTAAGAGTAGGGGATTGAACTTGCATACCATTTGGTTTTGCATATCTGACGATTTGGTTATTTGGCATTCGAGTCTCAATGCCTTGGTACATATTGAAGTATTGAAGCTCTGATACCTTTAATTCAAACATTGGTTTGTAAAAGTTCACATTAAGTAACACGTTGTGGTACTTATTGACCATATATCGAACTTTTGGTTAGATATTTTTTGACAACGATCAACAATTCTTCTTCTTGTTATATCATATTAAATAATTTGTATATTCTATTACTTAATTTTTATTTTTTGTATTTTTTTTTGTATGTAAAAGTATTTTATGTTGTCATGGTTTACACTGGCAATATACTTGAAATGCAACAGGCTTAAAAGTTTTTTACACTTTTAATAAGTCTCAAAAACGAAAATGACTTGGATAATGTTTTGGATAATTTAGAATGTGTTTATGTTACTTAAATGCTTGCGACATTCTAAGAAAATAGTGTCTGGGCACATTAATTGTGTCAACATTAATCATATCTTCGCTTGAAGTACTCGCAGTTCGATTCTGATTGTCTGCCAGATGGTCGTCCTTATTTATATTATCTTCCCACTCTGGTCATTATTTTTATTTAAAGTTGGTTTATATATAGTATTATTACAATCTTTACTTATGGTTTTGGCTTCTTGGCTGCCGCGATTCGCTACGTATCAAAACATTACATTAAAACAAACAAACTTCTCCTATTGATTAAGATCGTAGTTTTACGAATTTGGCAAAAAATTCTTCGCTGTCAATATGGTGCCATTACATATTTGTGGTTTTTATTTATTTATTTATTCGTCAATGGTTATTACCTTATCTGGCTACTTATAAACCTAACTTAAATTAAAATCTAATTACATAGAAAATAATCGTGTAGCTCCTGCTAGCTCCTGCTAGCTCCTGCCTCAGCATGTCCTTATTGTATCCCCAACTAAATCGAATGTGTTCAGGTAGGGAATTTAAAAGATGCAGGGTCCTAGAGACGGCTTCATTCCACGCGTAATTAGTCCTGACAGCGTGTCGTGAAATGGGACCAAGGTATGGAGGCTTATTAATATTTTACAATAATATAGTCAAAGAACCAACTTTCAGATTCAAAGTATGGCATACCAGCCGATTTAATGAATTTAAGAAATCTTTTGGATAATTAATTCCTTTTTAGTCCTCTCATTCTCTGGTTTTTATAATTTAAGGTATTTTCTGTTCCATTTTAGATAATAAGATAAAACAATTTTCTTAATTTAGAATTCTTTCTTATGGGCTTTTAATTTTTATTATTATTACGAATTTAACGTGCGTATACGTGATGAAAAAAGGTTGAAAGCTTGGACGAAAAGGAAGCGAAACTCTGAACAAGCCTTGAAAGCAGTGCACAGTTTAAGACTTGGCTGAAAATCAGTAAGCAGTTCAGTTTCACTTCTTCTTTCTTTGGTCCAAGTTTTCAACCTTGCACTGCTTTTACTGCGCCCAGTTTCGTAGCGCCCAGCTATTGCACGGCAGCCAGTAGCTGGCAGTAGCTGGGCGCCGCGAAACTCGCAAATTACGTAATTTGAAAAATATGACCGCATTCGCCGTCGCGTGGCAAAAAAAAGTGCGTTTCTGAGTTTCTTTGGTATTTTTAGTTGAAAGCTGATAAGTACACACTTAAAATTTGAATCTGATTTTTGTAACGGAATAAACTTCAAAAACAGCCGAAATAAAAAAAAATTTCGTTTTAAAAGTAAATAATAAATAAATTATCAACTTTGATTTAATATATATATATATTTATTGGATTTTTAAAAACGTTTTTTTGCTAAATTATCTTAACTTTAACACTAAAAAAAAAAATTTCTGAATCCAAGAAAAACGAGCTATTAAATATTTAGTTTTAAATAGATATAATTAAAGATTTATTTTAGTTTAAAAACACATTATAACGTGTTATTGCTATAAACATTTATGGCGGATCAGTTTTCTTTTATTTTCAACAACATTTATTAAATTACTAGCTAAGAATTTAAGTTGTTTGTTTGCTGTTCAGTTTCCGATCTTGGCAGGCAGCTGGAACGCTGTTTGCCTTGGCCTTTGCGAAGAAAGCTGCGTCGCACAAATTACATTAAAAATGCAAAAATTCATAAATTCATGACATGTCGCCGCTGCGCCCGCCCCCTTTCCGTGCCCCGCCTGCCAAGGCCCCCTGTCCCCATCCCCAATCTCCTTTGTTGCTCCTTCTGTTGTCCTTTCGCTTGTTACATGGCATTCCTCTTGGCAAAACAAAATGGCGCATGGCAGGAGATGGCAAATGGCAGTCCTTGGTAGCTACCCCCTTCGTGGCCCCCTCTGGTAACCCCCCCAGAGCTCGACTCGAGTTAATTATTCATGCAATGTCGTTGGCAGAAAGTGCGAAGGGAGAAAGGGCGGAGGGAGCGGAAGCGAGGACCCTTTTTAATATTTATGAACACAACCGATTCTCTAATTATAATTAGGAATTGAAAAGTTAGCACAAAGCACGGCAACGCAACAAAAGTTTGTGTGCACTGAATCATAATTAAAGGGGGACTCCCACACCCAACAATAACCCCCCTAATGTCGCCCACTCAAAGGGGGTTGCTCTTGCTCGGAAAATGGCGCTCGCAATCGCAGTTTAATGGTGGCCCTCGAGTTCTGCTTAAAGATACTTCCACTTCCTCGAGTATCTTTAACTGTGACTCAGCTTGGCTATTCCGGACGTGATTCTCCGCCGGAGCCACTCACGTTCTACTCGTTGGTGGAGCGTGTCGCCAGGATTTCGGAGCTCAGCCTACGCACAAAATATTGACACGATTTAATATCTTGTTTGTTACGTTTTGCTATCTGAGAACCCATTCCCATTTGAATATCCCTAATCCTGCTTCCTGCTTGCTTGCCTTCCCTGCTCTTCTCTTCTAATTACCCAACAACTCAGGGGCGTAATGAAGCAGCTCGTGGCGCGATTTGCTCTACGTCACGCTTCAATTTCACCCAAAAATTGAAAAAATCACCGAGGAAATTATAATTTGCCCCACGTCTATTTGTGGCAGCGCGATCGTATTTCAAATGAAACAATTGAGCGGAGGAGAGTGGGGCTGGCAGGGCGTGAAATTGATGCCAATTATCGGACGGCGGCGAGACCTTCATAATGTTTATCAAACTCTCTATCATCACTGAGAGGAAAATTCATAAAAAATTGCACCAACAAGTTCTTGGTATCTAAAACATCTGCGACAAGTACTTAAATAAATAAATATTTATATGACTTTTAACTTATTAAAATTATCTACGATAGATATTTATCACCCTTATAGGTTATTTAATGAAGAATATTAAATACATATTTCTAGAATCCTGACACTTGACTTATAGAATAAATACTCCCAATATTAATCATTTGATTATGCATTCCAGATGCATATAAAGTACTTGGTTTTCCTCCAGTGTCGGGTTGTCATCTTGTGGCGGAACCTGCCATCTCGTCGGAATCCACTCCACTTGATCAGCATCTCCTCCGGATGATGGGCAGATTACGAGGGCGCTTCTATTAATAGCGGACATCGGGAGCAAATGAACCCATAAGTCAAATCGAACCGGAGTCCGGAGTCCGGAGGCCGGCGGCGGCGTCTGGTCCCCCGTTCCGCCGGCTGTCTCCGTCTTTGTCCGCTCTGTTTTTTAGGGCTTAAGGGGCTTAGCCAGCTCGACAAATGGAGCGGCGGAATTCGCTCCCAGTTTCGTGTCCCGTGCTGGAGCACTGTTTTATGTTTTAGCTGCAACTGCTGCATGCTCCCTGCTGCATGCGGCATGCGGCGTGCAACATGCAACGTGGGCTTAAGTGGGCTTAACTCGCTGCAGCATTTTATTTTTGGCCTGCCAGCCTGCATTTTCGGAGCATTTCTCTCGCCACTGCCAGTTCATAATTCCCGCATCGACTGCAGTTGATTTTCCTCTTGTATTTTCTCGATTTTCCCTTAATTTGTCTCAAGTTCATCGGGCTTTCCCGTCTTTTCAACTCTCCCTGAAACTGTCACTCTCACTTCCTTCCATTCGCGCCATTAACTTAATGCTCCAAATGTCCTTGCCGCGACTCCTTCTTTCGCTCACGCCGCCTTTTGCCGAAATTAAAGTGTTTCTTCGCGACATTTACATACAGCATTTAGCAAACATATGGCTGCGAGTAACTTCATTTATTTCGAGGCTTCCCCAGCCACTAGCCACCCCATGGCAAAACACTGGGCGCAATATCCATAAAATGCGCAGATAACCATAAGTCCTGTTTAAGTCGCATGTTCTGCGGCCATCGAGGCAGGGGAATGTGTGCACTTGCAGAAATATGAGCGCAGAAAAATATTACGATATGGGTTTTAAGTTTTGAATTTAATTAATTTCTTTACGAATAGTCTGTATTTAAAAAATAATAACCATCAACCTCATACTTTAAAATAATTAAATCATTAACAGCATCTAATAATATATATATTGATTCATGCAAAAATAATTATCTCACTTTTTATAGACTGCTTAATGTACGACTGAAATTCAAAGAAATCCCTTCCTTAGTTCTGCCATTTTCTCTCACTGTACGTATGTGACTGGGGTCCATCCTTCCCCAGGACCCCCAGCGCCTGCCCCGCCGCTCCCTTGCTGTGCTGGTTCATCTACATAGCAATAAAATAAAAGGCGCTGGCGCTTCTCCTTCTGCGGATGCTGCTGGCAAGGCATTAACCTAATTTTATATACATTTAATTTTATTTTATTTAATTTTAACACACACACAGAAGCAGCCGAGGGTCGGTAGAGAAAATGGAAATATATCGAATTTTCCAACGGGGGTGGCTCGCTCGATAGAGGAAATTCTGTATCCGGATACGTGCTCACTATTCGCCACTCCATGCTGGATCAGGGAATTATCCTGGGATCCATGGACAAACTTGATTATCCTGCGACCAGTGTCAAGTGCATTCGCGGCCAATCGTAAAGCAAACGAGGCAGCAGATTTCTGCACAATTTGCGGGGCTCTCCAGTTGAAACTTCCCGGCTCTCAGATCCTGTTTTTGTCACTTTTCCGCTTTCCCGCTGGCCCAAACCGCCGAGCCCCTCGACAATTTGTGCGACGCTCGTGCGCATATTTCATAACTTTTCGCATAAGCTGCCCCAAGATAAATGTGCACGGAATCTACACACAAATCGAAAGCTGCATGGCAACAGCAGCTAAAAAACAACAAACAAAAACACCAAAAGGGTACACTTCAATAAAAATATGAATGTCTTTACATTGATGTATCTTTACATACATCATTGGTCTTTACCAACTCGGCGGTTTGAGTAAGATTTTAAGGAGGAAATATGATTACATTGGTTATGTCTTTTAACTCTGTTACCTCTCCAATTAATTGCAAACTAAAATGCATTAAAAAATAAATGTTGAAATATGATATTCCTAAATCCATAGCATAAACCTTAACAAATATACCACAGTTATATAGATAATATCCCTGTTTTCATAGTCCTATCACTTAGCATTGATGTTCTTACCATCAACTGATTTTTTTTTGATATGTTCTCATATTACTTTTGTTTTTTTGGGTGTACTACAGAGCGAGGAAAGAGAACAGCAGGCTAACGGGCCTTGGAAAAGTGTAGCCAATTTAGAAGCGATTTTTGAATAACTCGACTTGCGAGAATTGTTCGTGCGCCGTTTAGACTTTCTGAACAAGATTTATACAGCAAATGTGTTAACTTGTACATCATTTGATGGAGTTACAGGCCTCCTCCCCTTTTAGCCTTTTCCCCGTTCTGTTTTCCCTTCTGTTTTCAGCAGGCACAAGTTTTTTGGCCAAGCTTTTTTATTTATGGCAATTGGATTTGTGAGTTATGTTTTTTGTATCTGCTGGACGAAGAAGAAGAAAGGATCCAGCCTCGGGTTTGGCGAAACTTTTGCCCCGAGGCGTGTGCATTCGAGAAATCTAATTTAAATGGAGTCTGCCGAGTTTAATGGCGGCGCATTATGTCCGCTTTGGTCAGTTTTATTGTTTTCTTGGGCCCGGTGGTCCGGCTTTGTGATGAATTTGCATCTAAATCGAATGGTCGCTCGGTCTGTCGGTCCATTAAAAGGAGTAAGAGAATTCCTGTGGGCGTGCGTCCGGTGGTCGGATTGCATTAGCATAATCGAGGGACTCTGGGGATCAGCTGTGGCTTACAGATGTATGCGTGTATATACAGATTTCCACTGGTCCGCATTCAATTTAATTTTAAATATTTTTCTGCATTCCTTTCGCTGGCCAATGGAGATTCATAACCAGAGCGGCTTAAGGCGAGTGCCTCGCTGTTTGTGAATTTCGAATGGGCCAACCGAACTAGCAGCGGTCTCCACATCTTCCATCTTCCATTTCCCATCTCCTTTGTCCCATTTCCATCTATAGTGGAGGGCTGTGCATTCTGCAAGTAACTTTTACATTTAAATTTTCATTAAGTATTCTGCATACGCATAAATAAGCTTGGAACGTGCTCGAAAGCACACAGCTGAATGCAGCAGGGCACATACACAGGTTGCGGGGATATGCGAAAGGATGTGCATCCTGTGGGCCAGGCTGACACAACAATCCCTTTGTTGTCCCGCCCCAAAAAAGCGAGAGGCATGCAGATGCAGATTTTCGGGCGGTGGTGGCCCAAACAAAAACATGAAAAGTTTGCAAAAATAAATTTATATTATGTTCATAAATTCATAGAGCCGCTGGCACAGCCAGAGCCAGCAAAAAGGACTTTGGGCGGCCCATTACACACAAACACAGTGGCAGACACACACACACACACACACACACTGGCCATGTCCTGGCCGTTTTTGATATGCAAATTTCAACAGTGTTGCCTCCTCTGGCTGCGTCAACACCGAAAATAACAGCCAATCAACTGTGGCAGGACACGGCCAGGATGGTCAGGATGGCCAGGATGGCCGGGAGGGAAGCAGTGCCAGAGGATGGGCAGAGCAGAGCACGGCACAGGATGTAGGCCTGGTCATGGCGTAACTCGCAGCAATCCTTTCAACATGCCGGCCTGCGCGCCACACCTCTCCTGTACTTCTCTCGTCCTGCGGAGGCCATTAAAATCATCACACACCTTGGACAAAGGGTTGGATGCTGTGGAGAGGGGAGAGGGGAGAGAGGAGGAGCAGGCAGGAACAGGGCTGTGGCATGTTTGCTGTTTGCAACGTCCACACAAGGATAAACGAGCTAACAAGCCCATCTACCACGAAACGGGAATACCTTAACAAGAAACTTGTTTGAACAAATATGAATCGAAATTAATTTCAATATTAATTATTATTAAAGAAAAAGTTCTAAAATAAAGTAGAATAATATACGTTTTAAGATGTCCTATAGTCTAAAAATATATTTAAAATCAAAAAGTTTTCTTTTACTTACTTTTCACTACCTAAAGAGCTTCTTATTAAACTTAACATAAATTAAAAAACTTTAAAATAATTACTAAGCCTCCACTGCCTACTTAGATTTGATATTTATAAATATAAATTTCTTTAAGTTAGTTCTCCTCATTTCCCTCACTTTGCACATAATTATTGTAAATAGAAGTCACAAACTATACATTGTAGCTACGGTGATCCTGGGCCGAAAGAGTGACGAATGACAACAGTAAGGATGCCATCGATGGTCCTGCTCCTCACCCCGCCTCCTGTCGCCCCTTGGCCCTTTTCCCCCTCTCTCCACACCCCTCTCAGACCCTTTCCGAAGTGTCGACAATGTTGCTTCGAAAATATTGCCACCGCAGCAGCACATTTCATGTTTGTTGTAGCCGGGCTGTAGGTCCGCTCTTCTGCTGCGTGCATTTATAAATTATGCTGAACATGTAAAGTGCCATTTTGAATATGAAATTTGATGCTTTTTTAAGCTAGGCAGCCTGACCAGGAGCAAAGGAGCAGAGCACAGTCCATCCTCCGAGTCTGGAAAATGGTGGGGCCAAATGGGGAAAGTGGGCATGCAGGCGACAGACATCCTTTGTTGACTCGGCCATATTTTATGAGGGAGCCGGGGAACTGTTTTCTCTCATATTTTAATTACTTGCAGAATGCAGTGGCCTTTGTCGCCGGACATTTTTTTCCATTTCGCCCTGTCTAATTTGGCTCCATCCATGGAATATATCAGGCGAGCCCCCATTTGTACTCATTTGCGGAGGGGTCCGGAGTCCAGTTGCAGCTAATGGTGAGTCATGGCTGCAGCAATTGCGCTTAAGCCAAATTGCATTCTGGCCTACTCTCACCACTCAATCTGGACCCAAAAAAGGAGCAGAAAAAATGCGAAAAGGTCAGAAAATCAATCGGCCCAAAAGCAGCCCGGCGGCCAAAGCAACTAATTCATTTAAATCTAGCAAAATCTGAGAAAATCCCTGGCAACGACCTTCGGGATTTTAAGAGATTTCACGAATGTCAACCGAACGCTTCAGCGCCAAAAGCGAAAGCATCTCGCCGGATATGGGAGCGGACAGCCGGATGGCCGGACACGGAGGGAAATGCGGACGGAGACCCCTGGCTTTCCCTCCCCGCAAAAGTCCCGTCCGGGCCCCGTTAAGCTAAGCAAGCAAATCACCCGGCCGCGCAACCCGTGTGAGCTTTTGGCTAAAATAGTTGGCAACACCACATTAAACAATGCTGACACACAGGCAACCATGCACGAAGAAAAAGTTGGATAAGATAAGTAATTTAATGTCATAAAAGTCAAAGTTATTTTTTAGAAAAGATTACATTGATATTATCCCGTATTTAGTTTCATGTTTACAAAAGTATCTGATGAGAGTTCTAGCTGGAAATCAATCTGTATTAAAAAACAATACTCAAAATATTTCTCACTATTTCTTTCTGTGTACAAAACGAAAGAGACAGAGAGCGGCAGAAAGAGGGAGATACAGAGAGAGCGAGGACCATAGCCGATGTGCGTGCGTGAGAAAATGAGGCAACAGCAAAAGTCGCAGAACTTTAGCAATTTGAAGCTAATATGTTGACAATCTAGCCAGGGCAGAGCAGAGCAACAAGGACGAGAACGCGGACAAGGACGAGGTCCTTTGCCCAGTGCCGCCATCTATGGTTATGTGTATTTAAGTCACTGCCAAAGCCGCGAGGAAATCAAGAGGCGGAGGCGGAAAGGAGCAGCGTTAGTGATGAGATCCACTCACCAGGACTTACTGGCCACCAGACACTGCTACCACATGGATAACGATTTGATTCAGGAATATATATAAAGCGTACTCCGTAAAAATATTACAGATGTTTACAAGATTTTTCACTTCACAGGTCCTCTTTGTCTTTTTTAAATCAACAGATTATTGTGAATTTGTATCATCTAAAAATGATTATTTAAATGCGCGAGAATTGACAAACAAATTTATATTTCCATATATGGAAATTACTGCATTTCTATTGAGTAAATACAGCGATTTCTTGCTCACCTCTAGCCCGCAATATTTTATTGACAAAATTTTGGGGTCTGAGTGCGTGCTGCTTGGTTTTCCTTACTATACGCCCGTATGAGTAACGCAAAGCTCCCTGGAGGGGGGCGGAAGAATGTGAAGGTGGAGGGACGTGGCTGGACGAGGAATCCGGGGACAACTCGTAAAAAGAGGATTTTACTGCTTAACTCGGGCACATCAAATGAAACAAATGGAAAACGCACACAACGGGCAGAAAACCCGGTGGAAATCGGGAGCGGGAAACACGAGCTTTCCATATAAATTCTCTGCATATTCGCTGCCTTTTTTTGCATAAATAAAATAAAATGCAATATTTTCCGCTGCATTTCCGCCGGCGCTTCTGTCTGCACAAATCCCTCGCACAAAAGTCAGCAATCAAAACAGATTAAAATATGATTTGACAGCTCCGAAAACAAATATAAATGCACGAATGCGATCCTGGCGCCAGCGATTCCCTTGCAAGTTTCAGCTTCAGCCGATTTCCGTTGGCATTTCGATATTGTTTCCATATTTAACTAGAGCCCCCCGTCAGGGCTTCGGATATATCAGATATATCTTCCTGGGACGTAAGCCTCGATTGTGCGATTGCCGCGTGCCTGGCATTTTTATCAAAGCGCCGCCGCCACCCAATGCCTGATGCCTGAAGCCTATTAAAAATTTAAATCAATTTTCAATATGGATTCCATGCATCCGAATCGCATATCTTTGGCTGACACTTTTGTTTTATTATTACAATACCCGGGCGGAATACCCGGAATCCGCTGCTCACATCCATTTGCGAGTTAAGTTCATATGTCAGTGCTATCTTGGAAATGGATGGCGAAATTCGCGGCTTTTCCCGCTTTATGTTTTATGCCGCCTGCCAACTCGTGCACCTGAGCCCACTCCCAGTCCGCTTTCAGGCTATTGCAATTATCAGTTAATAAGGGCCGCGGCTAAGCGACTAACTGACTAACTGACCCCAGATATACCCAGATTTGTGCAATTAGCCGGCCACAGCCTGCATACATACGCCCATAGTTGGCGGGTCACTGAGTGCGTAAGTCGCCAAAGCCCGAAATGCCGGGCAATAATTAAATTATCATTAACGATGGTGGTTTAGCATGGTCTCTTGAACAGCAATTAACAGAGGCGTTGGCAAACAAGGGGGAGTGTTGTGGGAATATCAGCCAAATTATCAGGGTCTGAATTTTTTCAAACTAGCTTAGTAATTACAAATATTGCTTCCCTTTGACTTAAACTTTGGATCATGTGCCAGTTTGACTTTAAAATCTGATACAAAACTAGTCATTAAAAGGGTGAAAATATTTTATATTCTTCCACATAAATTAAAGATTCAAGTACTCAAATACTGTACAATTATGTTCAAAGGTCACTCGGCACCCTTAAATAAAAGATTGTGTTTGCTCAAATCCCAGAGGAATAGTTTTGGAAGAGCCCACAATCGAGTCGCGATAAATGGCGTTATTACGGCCCCACTGCCCTCAGTTGATAGCACTTTCAGTTTATAGTTATATAATAAATTATATAGTTCTAATTACATTTAGAAACTAACAACTAATATTCTTTGAAATTTCTGACTTTAGCTAAAATGATTCCAGATTTGTAAACTAGAATGCTTAATAAATAAAAATACCCTCTTTTCTGTGGGGTTTTCTGGGAAAGTTAGTTAATATTTATACTTATATGATAATTATTAGCTCTTCCCAATTTTTTGTATATTGCCCAGTACCTTCCATATCTTTTGATAGAAACTCCCACCGAATGTTTTTCCAACTCGCTCCCTAAAAATCCAAAAGTTTCGCCGCAAATCACAGATTTTGTGCACTTTGGACTAACAAATTGGGAAATTGGGAAAATATGAAAGCCGAAACCGAAATGCCGCTAAATGGGCTCGAAATGTAATTGTATTTGCATTCGCATCGAGCACAACTGTACCCGGTGCCTAAGTGAGGCTATGTACGCTGTGCAAATCCACGCAAAATTCCAAAATTCCTGGGGGGAGTGGACCCAAATCGGAGTGGAGAGGGCTGAAGTGTGCTTAAATTCTCATTAGACGCATTAGTGGCGCTGACCAGCCGCCCGGACCGCCCCCTCTTTGCACCTGACCATGCCCGAAATTCAATAATAATAATTGATTGCTTATTACAAACGCTCTGCATATGTGTCTCAAATTTATTGTGGATGGCTGGGGGGGAAAGGAGTGCGAGCTGGGGACATTTGCTAATATTTACGCATTAGCTATGCGCCTGCACCGGGCCCCAAAAACACCCCTAAGCCACCCTGTAAGTGGGGAAGCCGGCAAATGCACCTGACCAAACCCACATGAAAGAGACGGAAGTCGTCATTAAAGTTTAATGTTTTCATTTCGGTTTTGTGCACGCAACAATTTTAATTATTAACTTTATAATTATGCAAAATCACGAATTACATTAAAATCACTTTGTTATGCCGATTTGGTTTACGGTCTCTTTGAACGAGTTCGAGTGAATTTCGAATTATTTCGAGTAGATGATGATGTGGCACTTCCAATCAGGCCTCAGAATCTGCTTTCCTTCCCCTTCGCCCTGCTGCCACATTTATTAAGCCCTACGGAGTTCAATAATCAACTGAAAGTAATAACAAAACAAATATGTCAACTTAAATATTTCTTGAGCTATTTCAGGATACCCTTTCAACTTACTGGAGCTGTATTATAAAAATAAATATAAATTCGTAATGGAAGTATTTATCCCAAATAAAGAAGGCATTGGCCCATTACAGTGCCGAATCTTATAAACAAGAAATACAAATTATTCTACAGAGTAATATTTAACGTACTCACAAATAAGTTAAGTTTTGATTATTATTTTTAATTATTCTTAAGAGGTCACTAGAGAGCCTTAAATTTATGATTGTTGTTGTTGTTTGACCAAATCTCAGTGAAACAGTTCTGGGGAATACCCACTCTTGCGTTGCGATAAGAGGTCCCTATAAAGCCGACTGCCTCGATCGGAGCAGCTTCAGTTAAACGAATCACGCGCTATGAGAACTCCTACTAACCACATTGTACTGCTGCTGATTTTCGGGATCAGCAAGGGACTGGCAACGTCCTCCTCTATCGCTGAGGCCGTGACCGACATTCCGCACAACATACTTATCATTATCAGTGTTATCCTGATTACCTGCGTCTGGCTGGGATGCACCTACTTCATGGCCAGTCGTCATCAGAAGGCGGTCCACTACCTCCAACGCCAGTTGGATGAACTATGGCTCCTGCAGGCCAAGCCCTCCGTCTGGCCACATGCCCCGTTCATTCCGAATCCTCGGGAGGAGAATCCGCCGGAGTACATACCACCGAGGGATCCCCAGGAGCAGGAGCAAGAAGCCAGGGAGGCCATGGAGCGGGCTGAAAAGGCCAAGGCATTCCTGGACGCCAGAAACAAGGAGAAGTGTGGAAAGAATTCTTCAAGTTCCTCAACCGATTGTTAATTTCGATATTTTAAGTAATTAACCAATCGTTAGGAAAGCTAAACGAGAATTTTCAAAAGTGATGTTATCTATTTTGTGACTTAATTGAAATAATTAATTTCACACTGTCAAAATATTAACCAAATTTATTAGTGGGATACATTTTTAATCTTGAAGACTTTACAATGTAACAACTTACAACAAATGTTCGTGATTTGTCTACATTTTGGCTTAAAAATTTATTTCTAAGTTAAGAAAGCTAAGTTTTGGATTATAAGGACTCAGGACATTTACCTTAGATTTACTTTTCATATTTTGAATAACATTACCTTACAAAATATGCCAATAAATTATTGTTATTCCAACACATTTTATCAGCGGTATTTGGGAATTTATTTAAGTTAGTTATGAAAGCAGTAAGCCTTTGAAAACTTCAGATCCCATCACAAAGTAGCCCTCGACTTAGACGTTGCATATAGTTACAAATTTCCAAATTCATTTCGAGATATGACCTTCATGTTGTGAGTCGACAGTGGACTAAGTGTGCAATATGTTGACTCGCATGATGACCGCTGGCCTTCTGCTGCTCCATCTGCTCCTTCTGCCCGGGGAATCTTCTTCTTCTGTAAACTGCTCCAATCCTTTCACCGATGTGACCGAGTGCGGACGCTTCAGTACCAACGGTTGCTGCGCCAAGGGATGCGTCCGGAATCCGAGAGGAAGGTGCGTACCGGAGCACTGCACCGACAGCTGGAACATCTGGCTGCCGCGACCCATGACTATGAGCTGCTACTTTCACTGGTTCTTGATGATCTTCGCCGGGATCATCACCCTGGTGATGACAGTTCTGGTGCTGTGCAACGCGGGCTATGAAATGCGGCGTTACCTGCGCCAGCGAAGGCAGCGGCGCTTCAGGCCCATCCGAGCCCTGAGCGGCATCTCCGTAGGATCCACTCAGTGCTAGGACACGTGTGGGAATCGGGTCCTGGGATTCGGCGAGAGATGGGAGCGGGAAGATGGGAAGTGCCTGAGGGATTTGCCATAATCTGCAATACATTAGCGGCAGCTTTGCTCTGGCTTCCAATTCAATTCTTTGGGTATCTCGGGCCAAAGCCATGTAAATTACGATTCGCCACCTCGGAAATCCTATTAGTAGTTAAAACCTGATTAGGAAATACTTGCGGCTGGTTTGGGTCCGCCTTCGGATCGGGCCTGGGCTCCTGGCTGGCTCTGGAGCAAATAATAATAAATGGCTCACATGCGAAATGCTTTGTGGATGCCCTCCGGGGTGACAACTCCAGTCGAAGGTGGCGCTCCCGTCCGGAGCGAGTCAAAGGTGCAATAACCCAACCGAACAGGGCACATAAAACTAAATGGCTGCGGGTCCCCAGCCAGCCCCCATCCTCTCAAGAACCAACCCCCATCCCACCTCAGTGGCCATTGCGGTGCAGATAACACACGTCGGAGTACAGTCGGGAGCATACAAATAATTCAGCAGATTTTTCTTTGGGATTTATTGCGTGGAAATCTATTTATTTTTGGAAGTAGAGCACGGAAATATATTTTTATCACGGGTTTATTAAATCAAGAAATTTAAAATTGTATTTAAAATATTATAAATTCTTACAAATTATATTTAAATGATTGGTATATGGACTTAAAATGTTTTCTATTGTAATTATTAAGTTCTTTGAATTGTAGTTATATCTTTTAAGTCAAAAGGTTATCATTCCTAATTTAAGTGTTTGCATCACGGTCGCCAAGTGTCAAGACTCAAAGTGGAAACACCCCTCCCAGAAATATGTTTTCTATACTCTAAAATGATTTATTCAATGGTAATCTTTTGGTTTTCGAATGTGGAGAATTCCTTGATTTATTTGTGCATCCACGGCTGTTTGCCGCTCTCCGTGTGTGCATATATAAATGTATATATTTTTTGGTATAGCAGAAAGTCGGCGAGGCGTGCAGCCAAAGCTAAACGCGCTGCCAACCGCGCAGAAAATGAAATGGAAAATATGGCTGGAGCTGGCAAAGGGGGGAAAAGGGAAAATAAAAAGGAAATAAACGAGCCAAAAAGAAAAGCTTTGCGAAAAGGTCGCCCCCTGCCATGCGAGTGTGTGTGTGGGTCCCGGGCAGCAGATTTAGAGGTTGCTTATGTGTGATTTAGTACAGCATGCGCGAATATGGCGGCGATAATTCTTTAAAAATTGGAAATTGTTTTCCAATCGATTTCGCATTTAGCC
This sequence comes from Drosophila tani, assembly GCA_008042535.1. Taxonomy (NCBI): domain Eukaryota; kingdom Metazoa; phylum Arthropoda; class Insecta; order Diptera; family Drosophilidae; genus Drosophila; species Drosophila tani. Next base: position 16,474 of record VNJO01013280.1, read on the forward strand.
AAAAAGCACTCAACACAAAGACATGGCGCCCGGGCGCGGCAGAGTGGGACGGAAAAAATAGAGCGAGGCGACGGCAGACGAGTGTCTTTTATAAACTTGTGTAGTGGTTGGCCCACACACAGACACACACTCGCGCCACACAGATACTCACCCACACGGTTGTGTATTTATATTTTATAAAAATGTATGAAAAATACAATATTTCGTTATTTTTCACCTGGCTGCAGCTTTGAAAAGGATTTGGCAGCTGAAATCATGGATTTGGATTTGGCTTCGGCTTTGGCATTGGCTTTCTCTGTAGTTTGTTTATTTCCCTGGCTTGTCAAGTGAAAAGCGTTTTTACGAATTCAGGGAACGGGAACGGGCAAAATGAAAGGGTTTTTTGGCCAACTAAATACGTATAAGCCATTAAATTTGATCACTTGTGGAGTCACTAGGAAAAATAGTTAGAAAGGATTAAGATTGGCTGAATTTATAGGCAGAGATTTGCTATTTTTTAAAAATCGATTGTTAAATATATTTACCCTTTCTGGAATTGTATTTAAAAAATGTGAATGTGGCTGTTACATTTATACAAGATTTATATATTTATATATATAAACTATAGTTTTCTGTGAAGTATTTAATACTTACTTTTTATGTAATATCTTTATGTCCCTCTACTATTTTACTATTTTAAGATTAATTCTATCACCAAAACGACACCCAAGTCAAGCCCAAAGGCTAACCATTTTTTCTCTCTGCACAAACACACAGTCACAGGACGAATCAAGGCAGTTTGACTCCTTTTAACCACATCAACCGCCCATCCTCATTCATCCAAGTTTATATAAAAGCGATTCTCATTTCTTGATGCTCGAAGGCAACCCAAACATTTGCCCCATTGTGTGTGAGTCGCGTACAATGGGCACAAAAGGTTAGATACACACACACTCCCGGAATGGCAGGGGGCGTGTTTGGGTTTCCTTTTTGGGGTGGACCCAAAAAGCACATCCTGCGAGCAGCGGGGTTGGGCGATTCGTGACATATTTTATTTGCACAATGACAATACGAGTTGCTCGAAAAGGAAAACGGAGAGGGGAAGGCACCCGCAACCCGCCATTACACAAGCACACCCTCGTCCTTTAACCCACACCGTCGCACAATTACAGACACAGAGAACACACGCAGTAGCGCACAAAGTAGTAAAATAAGTGCAAAGGATAATGCGAATTGAAATGACAAAACCCGGAATAATCATTGGCTCCACACTCTCAAAGATACAACCAAAGACAGGGACAAGGAGTGGGGTTCTGTCGGTGGTGAAATTCCGAATGGGGTTTTCTGGTGGAAAGGGCAAACCTTTCAGCGTTTTGCCGCCGGCTTTTGCCGCCACTTCTTTAGCATTTTATCAACACCCAAGACTGCTCTATAAAAAGTTAGTATGGCAGATAAAACAAAGTAAAGAGTCACAAAAAGCCAGTATAAATACGAAATTACTACAATGTTTTAGAGAAACAAGGAGGCCTTTAATAATGCTGCGACTTTTGGCTTTACGAATTTTGTTGGTTTATTTATACATTAAACATTACTCATTAAATTCGATTTAAGAATCAAACATTTCTTGTACTTGACAGATGACCAACTATATTTTATAAGGACTGTTTAATGGGCCAAATTTCACCCTTACTTATTTAATGTTAACCTCGGACAAAGTCAACCCCCAATTGGGTGGCCTAAGGAATGGCTCCCCGCTCTCCCACGCGCCTTCTCCAGCTTTTATTTATGCCTTTTAAGTAAATTAAAATTTACTCATTTTGTTGCCAAGTCCGAGGATTGCCAAAGCCCCGCGCACACACACACAGGCAGGCATCAAATCGCGCGCATGACAATATTGTCAATTTTATTTGCCGCCATTTTTATTGCAATCCGGCTGTCCCCTTCTGGTCGGTGGTATCCTATAATTTTGAGCTCCTTGGGCGCCGTTCTATTCCTTCTATTCCCGGAGCCAGGCCAGGGCTCGTAAAATATTTTTATGTATTTTTTATTTACCCGGGGCTGCCATGCATGACCCCAATATGAAGGAGGCCCGAGTTCGGGTTCCGGGCCGGGGGCCACTGCAATTGGCCCTGCAAGCTACCAACGTCTCCTTTTGGCCTGCTTTTAATGTGCGCCATTTTATTTGCCACAAAACCGACACACGGGGCCATTAAAAAGCCATAAGCGTTGAGCCTTCAGCTTCCGTTTGCTGCCCGCCCACCAGGCTTTTGCCTGCTTTCCTTTTGGCCGGACTTGCGCTTAGGCGTTATTAGAATTTCCCTGACTGACCTTGTTTGTGGGCCATAAACCTTGCTGCAGCGGCAAACATTTTGATTACAATTTTTATGATTTTCAGGTCAGAATTTGGCATCATAAAATGGCCAACAAGTAAATTTGAAATAAATAAATAAAGGCCAGTCAAATATGAGATGTGTTTTATGGGCGGTCATAAACGGGGCCACTAACAGCTGGGACGGACATTCATTGTTATTGTCTTCATTTTTGGGCAATTATTAAGATTTGCTTAGTGAATATTTCATCCCCGTTTAATGAGGCTTAAAGCTCATGCTGCAGCTCAGTTCTGGAATTGAATTTTAAATGGCCAGGTCCAAGGACTCATTAAGCCGAAAACCCTTTGCCTAAGCAGGTGCCATAGATCCTCCGAGCTCCTGACACATACATAGTGCGGCTCCAGTGAAAGTCACTTAACTAGAGGATGCTACTGGGGGAATCCTGAACCAGAACCCGAACTCGAACCCAAAGTGTGCCTGGCAGATAAGAGTGTCGAAGATTTATTGCCAACGCAATGAGTTAAGAAAGACAAGTACCTAAGGGAAAAATCCAGCAGCCAAGACGATGATGACGATGATTACGTTGACGGGCTTGTATGTAGCGGGAAACAAAGAAGCGGGGCCAACAATAATAATGATGGAGCTGCCGCATACTGACAAAGTAAATGATGGGGAATCATCCGCAGGAATGGGGGCCAAACTAGAGGAACAGCAACCAACTTGACTGGTTCTCTGATTGTCTCTACATAAGGATGAAATGAGGGGGTTGGCATCGCATCCCAAGGGTTGGGGACAGCATCAGCAGCAGGCAAATAATGGCTGACAGCATGCGTCGTGTCTTAAGACAGTTTCAAGATGGCGCTCCTCTTGCGCGGGAAATCGCAGAGATGCGAGGTCGCGAAAAGGTCCCGGGATGCACGATAAGAAAAAGTTATGATAAAAATGTTACAGGACTTCAAATTGGTTTTTACAACTAGAAAAAATCTTTAAAAATATACTAACTATAAATAAAAATCACCTTAAATCAATTCCCTCTGTATCACAATATTAACAAACATTTTTTTAATGGATCAACTGGTGTTAGTCTTGAATTTATTACTTCTTGTATTTATTACTTCAGAAATATTTTAAAATCTAACGACACTGTTTCTTTATTATTTTATTCCTTAGACATTTTTAAAATATTTTACTTTACATATTTTGCATTTAACTATATTCTCCTGCGTGACTCACGCTGTTATCGCTGTACTTCCCCCCGCCGAGCACGTATAGGAAGTTGATTTTAATTGCGGCTCATCCATTATGCGGCTGGCTGTGCTGGCTGCCTGGTTGACGGCCTGAGCTTGATTAACAATAATTAGGCTCGGCATTAATTACGCCGAAAAGTTAATTGCGCGAGTGTTTTCGGATACAGAAATAAGTGGAGACACGAATACCGTCGGCGAAAAGTTCTAGGATATTTGCACATTTCATTTCAACCTTATTGTCATTTAATATAAACACCTTTAAAAGAATGTTGTAGTCGCTATATCAATTCATTCATAAACTACAAAAACATTTATTAATTTAATTGTGTAATTGGGTAAACTCATAGAAATGATCAACTGACATTGCACATTTCCCTCTGTATAGTTTACATCTTTCAAGAATCCATAAAGAGCTGTATCCTGAGCCGGGGCGACAATAATAGAGTTCCTAAAACAGCTGGATGGCAACTTATTAACCCTTTGACTCCCCAGCTGGGCCAAATCCACCCACACCCACAGCAGCCACAGCGCCAGACAGAAGAGAGAGCGAACGGAGGCCGCAATAAAATCAATCTTATTAAAACATTAACAGCGGGCAAAGGGGAATAAGATAAATCAAACGGTCGCCGGGTCGCAATTTCACCCCCACCGCCATCCCCCTAATGGATGCTTAACGCAGCGGGAAATCTTATTTCCCCCGCTTTCCCGCTTTTCCCGGCACTTTATTAGCCGGCTTCAATCAAGGCGGGCAGCATATGAAATTCAAATTTGATGCCCGAACAGAAAGCAACCCCCTCGAAGGCTGGGACGGGATGTCCTTTTATTATTATTTTTATTGTGCGGTGATTTTCCGGGGGGCTGTCACTCGGCGGTCGGCGGGGTGCATATAAATGCGACATAATTTCGCTGTAATGAATAAATTGATGGATGGATCTTTTTGCACCAGGTCCACCTTGGAATTAAACACTTGCTGGAGTTCGTAAGGGAAGAGGAAAAGCGGAAAGCTGCCTTAAATTAAGTTTCCCGTGCCGGTTAGTCCATCCCCAAAGAACCCAATTGGCATTTCGCTTGAACAGCCCCCCGGGGCCTGTAAATTACAATTTGATTTTTTAATTTTTCCATTTCCCTCACCGCCTTCCCGGCGGGGAAAAAAGCCATTCGTTATCCCAGCGGTTGACCGCAATTTGCCCGTCGTAATTCATTCATCGATGTGTGCGCTTTTTTTCCATACTTTTTATTGTTCTTTTGATTCAATTTCTATAACTAGTAATATTAAGTGTACAATTATTAAATAGTTTATATTTATACGGGGGCTCTTTAGTGGGGATATACATGTACATATACAGACAGACAAGTATATGCCAAATGCCATCTCCGGCGGATTTCTATACGACTAGACAACTCCTTAAAAACTGCTACGGCTTTGATATAGTTTTAGTTTCCACTCTAGTTGTAGGTTTAGATTTAGTTTTACAATCTTGATACGTTTCTGGTTTATATTTATACGATATACGATGGGGAACTGAAGTTGGAACTAGGACTGACAGTTGATTATATGTTCTTTGGGCTGGCTATTATCCTGCCTGTTCTCCGTCCTCGATTTCGCTCAAATTTAGTGGAATCGGAAATATGTGAATTATATTCCCACTTCCACTAATTTGATTGGAATCGACAAGGGAGACAGGGATTTTTGGCTTTTTCTTTTTGGCTTGATTAGTTAGGGGTTCCGCTTCTTTTCCTTTTTTTCTATAACTAGATATTTGCTTTTATGTACAAAAACACTTAATTTCTGACGTGGGGGTTGCGAACGTAATTAGCTTTTAATCTCAACACAAATTAAAGTAGAAGTTCCAATTAGAGGTGGTTACTTCTGCTTTCGGTAAATTTAATTATTGTTCTTCAAAAAATGTTCACTTTGGATAGGGATTTTCGTTATTTAATTTATCGTTTTATTTTATGCCAGAGCTGCTCACACAGCGCCCTTTTGCTCTGTCTGTGTGAAGAGACGAACCTCGGGCTCACTGTGTGCGCACCCCTGGCTTATGCAAACATCTAAAATTATTTATTACTTAGGGCTATGTGTTGCCTTTCTTTAGTGTTTAGTTTGATTTTAGTAGTGCGTTCAATCGATGACATCCTCGTCGTCGTTGTCGTTGTTGTTGTTGTTATTATTATTGGCTCCCCCATTGGCCTCCATCGGCGACTTGTTGCCGTCCTCCAAGTGACCATCGTCCGGCGGCGCAACCAGTCCCGACCCAGTCCCCAGTCCGAGGTCGGAGTGATCCAGCATGCCGGAGTGCTGAAGGTGGACCATATTGGAGCCGCCGCCATGCTGCTGCTGGTGGTGCGACACCGATCCGCCCGAGAAGTGCTGCAAGTGGTGCTGGTGCTGGTTGAGCAGCGCACCCAGGGCGTTGTCTCAGACCACGTCCGCCACGCCCACGCCCGTGTACTGGCAGGCGGAGAGTCCGGCGGAGTTGGATCTGGACACGGGCGATGGTGCGGAGTAGGGGCTGCCGAAGCCGGCGGAGGCATGCTGCTTGGCCTTCAGCCGCAGCGTGGCGATGCTCGAGGACATGCTCGAGGACATGCACGGCTCGGCGGCGGTGCGGTACATGTACGGATTGGCGGGGCTCGTGTACGGACAGGGGGCACCCACTGCTCCCACATTGGAGCCATTGCCCAGCGAGGAGCTCAGCGAGGAGCCCATCGAACCCGGCAGCATCGATGCTGCATTGTTCATGCTCACCGCCACCCCGCTGGCGCCCGTATTGAAACAATTCACCGAGTTCTGGTGATGATTGCTGGCCACCATCGATCCCAATGGATTCACCGGCCACGGGAAGGGCTTGGTTCCCAACGGCGAGGGCACCTTGGTCCAGTTGTTGTACGGATACGAGCTATACAGCGAGTCATCCGCGAACGGCTGCATGAACTGCGTCCCGAATCCAGACTTGAAGTCCGCCGCTGCCACAGCCGCATTCATCGCATTGCGCTCCCTCTTGCGCCACTTGGCCCGTCGGTTCTTAAACCATACCTGGAAATAATTAAATAGAAGAATCCAGGATTAGTTTACTGTTCCATCAAGGTTACTACAAAAATCTGAGATATATGTTAAGACCTTCAAATTAAATTATTTATATATTCTATATTTATGTCTCTAAAATTGATTTTTTCTAATTTGTACCTTTTATATAGGATTCCTAAAGCAAATTTACTTTTAAATAAATATTGTACTGTTTGTTAAATATTAAAATAAGTAAATAATTTTTCAAATCAGTCGGAGCCTTTAATTGCTTAATATATATTATTTTAATTCACTATTACTATTTATATGTCTATATTTTAAGTAAATTGGTTTTCCATTTCCTCAAGAACACCTTTAATCCAAAAGCCAACCTCTTATTTAAGAACCCCCCAGTTTTTAAGCTCCGCAGGCAGCCATTTTCTTGTATAATTTATAACTTGAAAATTTATGTATCTGCCGGGGGCGAAAACGGGCAAAACTTCCCCCAAAAAGGCTCCCCGCAATACGCATGTGCAGTAATTATAAATATACAAATATATACATAAATACTCCCAGTCGGGGAAGGCCGCGCTGGCTGCCTTTTTTAATGGAGAGCTTTATATAAATAAACTCGGCTTGCCACCCCGAAAAAGTCGGAGATGTTGGCGGAGCGGGGGAGAAAAGTTGCGAGGGCGCAAAAATAAATCAAAATTATTTCGCACACAGAAAGTGCACAAAAAAGGAGATAAAAACAAAATGGCAACTTTGTAATTTATGGCTGAAGTTTGCCCAGATACTGATGACGCTGGGAGTGGGGATATGAGAGGCGGGCGCAGACAAAGATACTCGTGTCGAGATAAAGATAAAAAAAACAAAGAGCTGCGCAGATGAGTTTCTTGCTCTCCGCGATGCCAGCTTTAAGGCCAACTTGAGATACATTCGCGCAGCGCGTTCCCACATTCGGATGCAGATACAATTCGGTCGGGGCAATTAAAGCTGCGAATTCGAATTTCACGGCTTGTTGCCGCATTGCCACATTGTCCCTAAATCAACGTGTCCGGGGTTGCAGATTTATGGCCTATGCAGGTCTGCACCCCTTGCCAGGACACGAGTATCTGTATCCCGCACATCCTGCATCCTGTAAACTCCCCCAACCCTTCGGACAGCCGTGACTAAAGTCCGACACGCGCTGATCTATGCAAAAAGTGTTTGTTTTTGGCTGGGAAAACTCGGATTGAGACATTCCGGACGCCGCTAACAAGTGAAAAGTGGAAAACTATGGCCGCGTGCCAGCAAAACAAATTTCGACGGCAATTGCCTTAATCTAATTAGTTGCGGCAGTTAATTGAAATCGGATGAGCCAGCACCAGCAGCGGGAAAAGCGGCAATTTCCCAGGATGTGGGAAAGAAAGTAATCTGTGCACTGAAAACATACAAATAAAAGTTTAAGCAATTTAACAGAAATGTCCCTTGAACTTATTTTGGACTTAATTTTAATCCTGAGCTAATTAAGATGTTGAGTATTACCCATATAGTTGTAATCTTGAACTACTTTCCCTGGGGTCAATGTAAAATCCGAAATTTTAATACTTCGCTTAGCAATCCTATTTATTCTCAGTGCCCGCTTAAATCAAAGCATAAATCGCTTTCCCCTTCCCAAAGGCAATGTGTCAATTTGTCAAGGTACATCGCTCAGCCCCATCATCATCATCATCTGGAGCAGCACCAGCAGCAGGAGCTCAAGGATCTCCTGCATCATCCTGGATGCAAAACTAACGTCATCGATCTCGTCAGCTGTCATTTTCACGTATCATTTAGCAAGTTGCCAAAGTTGCAAAAAACGAGGGAAAGAAAGGGAGAAAAAAAAAATGGAAAATGCTGATGGCAAATTGATGTGCCTGCAAAAAACGAAAAAAGGGAAAGGGCGGCGGGAAAACTGCGCAAAAGTGAAAAAGTGAAATATGAGAGAGTGGAAAGAACAGCGCAATTTTCCACTCAACGGCACAGAGTCCTGCAGGAAATCCTAATTGGTTTTGATGAAAGCATCAATGACACTCGACGGCTCCTGCAACGCTTCATCAGGTAAATTGTGGACTCCGGAAAAACGGAAAAAACGGTAAAGAACGGACGACGTCGAATATGAGTGGCCAAAAAGTGGCCATGTGGCAAAAGTTAGGGCCTCACTTTCCTGTTTTTTTTTTTCCTACCAGCTCTCATGATTGATGGCGCAAATTGCAGCTAAATACGTTTTTTATTTGCTGTGTGAAATGGGCCGGGACTTCGTTTCCGGGGTTATTCTCGCACTCTCCGGCTGATAGTAAAAATCGCCCAAGTGAAAATCGGTTTTCTACGCAGAGATAACATCGATACGTGGACTACTCCACGCAGCGCTGTCTCTTTGTGTACTCAACTGTCTGTATACTCCAGTATTAATTGGTGGCCGATTCCTGCAACAGCTATAGCTACAGCTGCAGATACAGATACTGGCACATATGCGAGCAAAAAGTGGCCCAATCATGGCTAAAGCAGAAATCAGCAAAGTCAAAGGGTCGGGGGAGCTAAAACACTACAGAATCATGGCTAAAAGCACTCGGTTTGGTTTTTATTTAATTATTAGTTAAAGAACACATTTTCTTGTGTTGAAAAACAAACAACAAAATATTTAATTCACCCACCAGATATCCTTTTCTATTTTTTATTTGTCTTTATCCAGTTGTTGCTTTATTCCCTCCCCCTAAAACACCGCTCCTCTCTCTCCATATTATCCACCACATTGAACCATTCGAACTGCAATCATGTCAGCATATTGTGGCTCCTTTGTGGCCGCTTTCAATGGCTTTTTTATACACTTTCGGCGATTGGCAAATACTGTTCCCATTTCCGGGCCATTGGCGACACCTGACCATAAAAGAAAACTCGCAAAAAACACTCCATTCAGACACCTCTTCTCCCTTCAGTTCTATTTCCGATTGAGGGCAGCGCACAAATGCTTTTATTGGCCTTGTTTGTTGCCTGTCCTCGCTGGCTGGTAATTGAATTAAAAAGTGAGTTCTATTTGACACATTAAAAGAATAAAAAGAGAAAGGAGACAGAGTCGGGCGAACATATTGCCATAATTGCCGGCGCATGTAAATTCCCGGATTAGTAGCTATCAGGCGGAGAAGAAACAACTCTCCCCTGAGCTCCGCAGTTGCACAGTTCCTCAGACGGGCTGCTCTTTTTTGACACTTTAAAGCCCGGCCAGATTTATGCCATTACTGCTCGGGCTACCCGTGCTGGCTGAGTTGTACTGCCCCGTAATCCTTTTGTATATTTGTTAAATTTTATTGCCTCCGCTATTACAATGGGCAGCCGGAGTCAAAGTCAAATGTGAACCACGCCACCCCTGAGGCAGATCCAAAGGCATGATCACGATCATCATTAATTCCTGTGCGGTTTTCTAATTCATTAAACAACCCTCGCGACGCGATGACAAATTGTCTGGGCATTGTTTTGCATTTTCGAAGGGATGGAAAACCCTGGGCGAGCCCAGGGAAGCTGGGGAAAGCGTTTTGTCATCATCACATAATGGACCATAAAACAAACTGTATCAATATTTTATGCATTTAGCCTGGCTGCTTTATGCGAGGAACACATGTTTAGATTGACATCGTTTCCAGCCATCATCTCTCCCCGTTTCAGTTCGGGCCGCAGCTAATTTCTTTATAAATGCTGTCAAGTGCACAAAGGTCCAGGATTTCTTGGCATATGCGAGAGTTATTTGTGAAATTTGCATAGGAAAACCATGAAGCATTTATGGTCGGGGCTTTCTTCGCAGATGTTCATCGCCGGGCTAATTGCATTTCGATGATAACTCCAGGCCACTTCTAGCTGTACAATTAATGCCACGCCGATGTCGCCATACGTCCAATGACAATGATCACTGAACGCGATCACGATCCCCATCAGCGATCGGCGATCATCGATCATGTGTCTATCATATCGCTCCGCTGTCTGGCGATTGTCTTTCCGTCTCTCTGACCGACTGTCACCGCGGAGTGGAATGGAAGTGGAAATGAAACTGGAAATAGATATACAGATAGATATATCGCAGATATCGGCGGGCCTCTGGTATTTGCCGCTTGGCGCCACAACTCCAATTGTTTACCGAACTAACTATCGTGTTTACAAACAATTACAACTGTTGTGCGGCGAAGATATCTTGTTTGTTGTTTTTCTCTTATTAGTTTTCCTTACGCATTACGCGTAGACAATCAAAAAGGAAGGGTTTCGAGACCACGATGTACCTTAGATTTCTGTAGTTTCTGGTAGATATTATAAGGTAAGTGATCTAGAGTTTGCAGTTGAGTTTGAGACATAGCTAATAAGTATGTTACTTTTTTAAGTAATAAGTAATAAGTATACATTTTAATTTATATTTATAAAAGGAGGACTCCCTTTTCTAGCTAAAATGACCTTTAACAAAGTGCCCATAGATACAATATACCTATCTATACAACCAATGTGGGATACCATTGTGTCTCGGACGTGGACAAATGCCCAAGCCCGTGTCAATAGAACGGATATTGAGCAAACACTCCGATTTCGCGCCATTCGCCGTTCAATTCAGTTCAGTTGAGGTCGGGCCTTCGATAAGCCCGCGGTTTACAAACAGCAAATGCTGCAAACGCCGCCAACTGCAGTTTTAGCCGCGGCAATTTATGGCAACAGACCCCGACTACCATTACTCCCTCTGTACAGCTACAGCTCCCCGTATAACCCCCATAAATCCCGGCTGGTGCAGGGAAATTGGTTCTTCTTTTTTGGGCCCAGTACTGGCCGTATTGGCCGCATTGGGGTTTAAGCCAACGGCAAACCAGGCGACATATTTACGAGTCTGTGCGGCTGCATTGCGGTCGCGACTCCTGCGGTCGGTAATATAATTGGAACAGGACTGTAATGGCCGCATAATGTGGCAGGACCTCTCCGCCGGCGTTTGTTTGCCGTTTGCGGCTTGGCTGGCAATTAATTCCAGCATCAGTCTCCCAGGTAATTATGGTGTCCAGTCGATAACAAATTAAAAGGCACAACTCCAGAATAATTCAAATAATTTCGATATTTTTTGGATATTTAAAAAAATATGTCTGAGTTGTTGAAACCTTTTCAAGCTTCTTCTGATAGTAACTTTAGTTTTAGTATTAATGACATACGATTACTCACCCTGACTCTTGCCTCTGTGAGGTTGGTCCACATGGCGATCTCCTCGCGGGTGGACATGTCCGGATACCTGTTCCGGCTGAAGGTGTGCTCCAGCTCCTGCAGCTGCTGCGAGGTGAAGTGCGTCCGCTGGCGCCTCTGCCTTTTGTTCTTCTTGTCGTTCTTCGGCTCCTCGCCGCTGGTGGTCATCGGCTCGTCATGCCCCGAACTTGATATGTTCTCTGTCTTGATCGTGGTCTCGTTTACACTGCGATTTCCTGTAAATCAAACAAAAAAATATTTTTAAATATTTAGAGATCACAAAATCATCTATACTTTAAAAATAAAACATAATCAAAAAGGAAACCCCGTTAAAAATAATCGTATACCTAAGCAAATGATTTTCTGTGTCTAATGTGTTTGCTCGGCTGTTGCAGTTGCTGGCGCTAAGCTCTTTTATGCCGACTGTCTGGGTTTGCTCGGGTTAACTGTTGATAAGCAGCAGTCTCCCGAGCGGCTTCTGTTTTCGGGTCCGTGTTTTTTTGGTCACCGATTTCTGGCACCGTTACTAATTGCCATGCAACCTTCAGGCGTCGCCAGCAAACATTCAACACCCAATATCGAGCACCCATCACCCACAACAGCCGGAAAAGTTCAAAGGCGCACCGCCGGCGAACAGATTTACAACCAGTTAATGTATGTTCCCCGATGTCATCGATCATGCGGCGTGCTTTCTGTGTTGTGCTGTGCCAGAAAGCGAAACCCCAACCCAAACGGGACCGAAACCCAACCGAAACCTAACCGAGGTAGAAACTACCGAAAAACTTAATCAAATAAACTAAATTACTGCCCCGTGGAAAATATCATTCTCGCCTTCCGTCGCTGTCGTCGTGAGGTCGCAAATCAAAGGCAGTCTAATCGAAAACTAAACGGACCCCGGCGAGTAAATTTCGCCGACAAAGGTGAAATCGTTGGCCACGCTTTCCGAAATTATTATAAATTATGTTCCTTATCGATGGGGTTCATGGCGATAACGGATCCAGTTCTGGGAATACGATTTTGTCCCGAAATTACAGCAATGGGTTACAAAAAAATTTAATGCATTTAAGAAAAAATCGCGGCGATGTGAGATGGTAAATTTTATCTGTTCCATGAACTGTTACTTCCAGCTAGCTTCTAGTGTCAAATTCTTATAATTCATTGAATTTATGAACTATCCTATCGACTATCAAAATTATAAGAAAAATAATAGATTTTTTCATTCGTGAACTCACCATCTTTGCGATCCCGACTCCGGTTCGACAACGTGGATGTCGAGGACGTCTGGAAGTTGTTCAAGTGGGTGCTGTCCAAACTATTTGCTACGGCGGTCATGGAGCTATGACTATCACGGAAATCGCCAGTTTCGGCCCAAACTGAAAAGAACAAGCCAGCGCAGGGCAAGACAAAATTACACAAAAATTTATGTTTCAACCAAAGTGAGTGGTATAATAATAAAAAGAGTCCCAAGTCCCAGTCCTCACTAATTTCAAACTAAGTGCAGATATTTCAATTTGAATATTAAAGGTAAAATCTTATCCTTTCAATAATAATTACAATTATTCAAAACTAAAATACATTTAAAATATAAAAGTTTTTACTATATTTACTCAAGCAATTTTCCCATATTTTAACGTTGTTCTTCTCCTGAGAAATGGCCTGTGGAAAAAATGTGAAAACTTCTCACATCCCTCACCCTCAGTTTTCCTAGGCGGGAAAAGAGGACCCCGTAAAAGAGCTCATAAAGGGATTTATGGCACTGCAGCCGGGAATGGGCTCTTGGTTAGCTCGATTAAAAAGCGGATTGCTCCTGGAGGAGGCTAACTTAATGGCTTCCAGGGGAAGATTATAAAACTTCACTTCGTGTTTGCGGCAAAGGGTTGCCATGGGCGAGGTAAATCGGGGAAATTACCTTGGAGTTGGCCCCATAAATCTGACGGCGCTAAATGAGTCAAGTAATTTGCTGGCCGCCACTTAATAATTGCCGTAGTTAGTCACGCCTATTTTGATATTAATTAGTCAGCCATTGACACGATTCCCCCCGGAGTCGATTTCGTCACAGATTTATGGCCGTGGAAATTGATTTCTGTTTCGGTTGCTGTTTCCAAGGGGCCTTCCTGCGAAGAAGGTGTGCACCCATATGGTCATGGGTCCCGGCTTCCTACTAAATCTTCTCGGCCGCTTCCTTTGCATACTTTCTTTAATTTATGGCCTTCTCACATGCTGTCACTTTAATGTGGTTTCTAGAGTGCCAGTTCCGAAAAACACCCGCGGCGACATTTGAAACAATTAGTCTGCTACTTGCTCTAAATATTCCAGAGGGGATTTTTCGGGGGTTTGGAGAACCCCTAGGAGTCACCGATGTCATCCCCTCGGAAGTGGCCCCGGCTCACTCTGTTTATGGCCGGTTGCATAATTTATGCCGCCGACAACAGCCTCACATGCCGTTGGAAATTTAAAATTCCCCGTGAAAAGTATTTTTATGGCCCATAATTAGTGCGCTCGGGTGTAATTAAAATTTCATTGCTATATTATGAGCGTGTTGGCTGTTGGGAGGAAATTCTCTAAACAAACAAGTCGTCGCGGTGTTAGACTATAATTTCCACTAAGATTGTTTTGTCAAGATTGATCAAATCAGGTTTTATTGTGATTGTCTAATTCAATCAAAGAAAAGTACCCAGAAATAGAAACAAAGTTGGGACAGATTTTATAGAGTATGATTGAGTTTATAATTATTACTAAAATATAGCTTGACTTGGATGACAAGAGGTTTGTTCTGTTACTTCCTTTTCAAAACATTTTTTATATTTGAACTATTCAATTATTTTTGTTAAAGTCTTAGTGCATTACGGATCTAGGATAATGTCTTAATATTCTCTCTTTAATTATTAAATAAAAAATAAAAGAAATGATCTGCTATGAGCTCTACATTTCTCTTCCCCCAGAGACTGTTATATGAGACGTTACTTCCCGCCCCAGTTCCGCAGCATCCTCTTTTTCCACTTTCATTTTTTAGTGAACGCCTCATTGCAACCTTTGAATCCGAGACACAGCTGAACGAGTCTTAATAGATAGCTCTGTCCCATGCCCACTCCAAACCAATACAGATTCCCGACCTGAGCTAAATGGGTCGTCATCGCCCATTCTTCGTATCGTAAAAATATTTTCCTAACGACACGCTCTAAAAACACACACGCCGGGGACACAAAAAAAAACACGGGAATTCGAAAAAACGCAGCAAAAATCACGTAGCACCGCGATTTTTATTTGTTTAAATACGTCTAAGCAAAGTGGTCTATTTTGCCTTTGGCCAGCGACTAATTTGAGTTTGATTTTCCTGCATTGCGATGTTGTTTTCTTTCTGGTCTCTGGTATGACAGGTTGGGAAAAATTGTCGTCGTCTGTCAGTTGGCGGTGACATTTGTCGACCAGTTGTCGCCAGAGTTTTACAATGTTTTCAAGGTTTTCGAGTGGGTATCGCCCATCGGAGTCGGAAAATCCGAATATGTGAAAATGTGAGTGGCAAGTGTCAATGGGCTGTGGGCGTAGCTTGTTCGCGGCGTTGCGTTTTGCACATGTCAAGAGTTTTGAGTGTTGTGTGACAACAAGTGTCCAAGTATTTTCCCCGGCAGCCATTTTGCAGTGGCATCGCGGATTTCCTCTGATTTTCTATCTATCTCTATCCGATTTTTCGATTTTCCGCCGCTGAGCAAACAAACGAGCAATGGGATATTTATTTGACTTGGCGACTATTGTGATTGCCCAAACAAAAGTCAAAGGCAAACACTCCCCTTTGGGCGTTCACAATTAATCAAGCGGAGGGTTGCCTCTCCCGAAGACTCGCATGAAACTGCACAAAATACGAAATGATTCAGATATTTTCCGCTACAAGCATCCTGCACACATACGAGGTACGTATAGAGGAGATTCATTCATAGACAGATTTCCACATAAAAACTTTTGACACACGACACGGCAGCCGGAGCAATAAATTATCCGGATCCGGAGACGCAGACGGAGACTGTCGACTGTCAGAGGAAAACCTCACCGGCCAGGGAAACCTCGCCAGAACCAAAACAAACAAATAACAAATAAAATAAAGGACGAACAAAGGATGGCCCTCCCGAAAAACAAAAAAAAAAAAACAGAGGGAGGAAAATGGGAAGGCAGAGGAAAATGTCAAGCGGCAGCCGCGTTTAGTTGGTGACCAAAAACAAACGATTAATGTGACAGTTGAACGGGGATTGGGATTGGGTTTGGGATTGAGATTGGAATTGGAAATGGGACTAAAGATTCCGGGTCCGGAGCAGGACTTGCTTTCACTGTAAACCACTCGCCGGGCCACCAAAGGGTTAAACACTTGCGGTTCCTCTCCGCCGCATATAGAAATATTTTTCCAATTTCATGCCACATTTGCTGGCTTTTTCCCAGGGCAAGGTGTTGATGTCCGTGGAAATTGCCGGCCATATGCCGCAAAAACTCAAAGAACTCGAGAGCCAGAGCAACCCTCGCACACATTAGCCTAATTCGGGGTCATGAAAATTAGGCAACGGCCGGCAAGTTAATTTTTATGTCTCGCAGGACTAATCCTTTGGTCGAGACAATGCCCGGCCATGTGTTATGGCCCTGTAATGAGCTCCCGGCACTTGACCAGCCAACCGGGAGGAGTCGCATAAAAATCTCGGAAATCACATTGACATGTCCCAAGAATGGCCAACGGAGTGGAGTCCTGCAGCCAAAAACCCGAACTCATTAGTTTTTGGGGCTGCAGATAAGACAAAGGGACGCTAAAGGACACTCCCACCTCTCCCAGAAAAAAGGGCAGGCTTGTATTTTTGTGTGTCCAGTGTCCAGACTAGATTTCCCCCTTGTAGTTTTCCACTGCAATGACTTTGCCAGTAATTTGCCCGACTGTCAGCTCGAATTCCTTTCCTTTCCTGCCATTGGGCCAGCCCACAAAAACCGGCCAAAGGAGCGCCAGGCTCTTGCTGCGGCAGGACCTCCGAGCTCGAGTCCGAGCCCTTGTCCGCCGGACAAGTTTGTTTCCTCAGATAATCTCTAATGCGACATTTTTACGAAATTGCACGATGCCCGGATAATGAGAAAAGAGCCGGAAACGAGGAAAAGCGCACAGAGCGAGAGCGATAGAGAGTGAGAGACAATTCGCAATGAAGTTTTCCCGACGAACTTCTGCAACGAGGTAATTGCTTTCGTCCCAGGGAAAATGGGGATTGGGGACGGGAATGGCTCGGTGATTGAGGGTTGTGGTTGTGGCTGGTTGCCATAATGACATTATAATTTATATAAACGAAATCAGTGCCAGCTAGCCGGAAAAAGCAGAGATAGAGCTGTGCAGATGGATTGATAAATGGCAACTTCAGCGGCAGTAACAGTGGTTCAAGAGCACCGTGGGGCAAGAAGAGAAGATAGTTTGGTTTTAATAAATATAAAAAAAAAAAACACTAATTTGTATAATTATTCGGGTAACGATAATACTTTGGAATGCTATGGTGAATATGATAATTTATATTATTACCAAAATGCCATATTTTAAATTGATTAATTGTCTATGTTAGTGACATTTTGTCTCAAAATTTCCCTTAGTAAATGTTATATAAATAGTATACAATTGATTAATTACTTGTTAAAATATATACTTTTAAGTGCCTAAAGTCATAAGTTTTTTTTCCCGAATTTATAAATAACTTAAAGTTCAAATAACAGCCTCTTTTAGTGAACTTATCCCACTTCCGGTGAACCACTGTGCAGTTCCTGATTATCCTGACCGGACAGCAAGTGCAATTTATGTGACATTCGGGGTCCCGGCAGTGCCAATTCGAATGCGATCTTTGTTTTTGCCTAGAGCCGATGACATATGTGAGCAATTTCGCAGAGATTTGCGGACAATGCACTGCCAACATCCCGCAGGATGTGAGCCTTTAAGGCTTTAAGAGAGCAAAGCGTGAAGCGTGGAAAAAATCGATAAAAGGTATTTATATTCATAAAGACCCGGCCTGACAAATGCGGGCGTTGGTGTGGAATTTAAAGTAGCCCGAAGGACTCCTCCTCCTTTATATTTTTGTGTGTATCTCCCGGATTTCTGGCGAAGATTTTTGTTGGGATGGGGAACCTTGTCTGGGGCTCTTGCTCTGTTTATGTTGTTCTGCTGTGTTGTGTTTTCTTAGAGCCCGACTAGCTGCACGTGCCATTAACACTTAAGGGGAAAGATGGGAGTATTTTAGCCCCGTGTAGACACAACAGATAACAGGCGATTTCACCAGAACACCGAAACTGAAGCACTCTAGTAATTTCATAATTTTATCAACGGCATCAGCCACAAACATTGTCATGGGCAAATAGTTCTCAATCTCGTATCTGTGGCAACAACTCGGCAAACAATACGGAGACTAGCTGGCCATAAAAAGAAGGTAAGGACAAAAAAGAGAAATAGAAACAACATCTATTATTTGCCGAGCAACCAAAAACCGAAATGTAAACTGCTCTGATTTGGTCTCCATTTCCATTTGGCTCCGTATTCGTTTTCGGTTTCAGTTTCATTTTCATTTTCGGGTTCTGTTTGGCTTTGGCAAACAGATGCCAGTGGATATGTGGATATGGTCACTGATATAGCGAGATAATGCCCTAATTGCCGCGACACTCCGGAGGTGGTGCTGGTGAAATACGAAAACGAAAGGCAAGGGAAAGGCAAGGCACAAGGTCGGGTTTTCCAGCTGCTGACAACATAATTTAGAAGACAATCCGGAGCCATTAAAGAGTTGGACACCAAAAACTAATAAAAATCTCTGGCGTCGGGCTAAATTAGTGTAAAACGTGAACTTGAAATCCTTTGAGCACCGGCAGCGAAATAAAAACACGCACCGAAGCCATAAAATGATCTCCACCGAAAATAAAACGAAAGAGTCCAAACTAAAAGGCGACCATAAAAAAGTGCAATCGTAAAAAATTATTACCTCCGCACCGCAGCGAACATATAAAATATAAACGTAAATAAATATCCACAGAGGAATGATGGCGTGGGTGTTGACCATTAAATTGGCCAATAATTGAAAATCCAATTGCAGCAGCACTGCAATCGCCGGGTCCGGAGTCTGATCAGAATCCTGGAATCACGTTGCGTGGCCATTATTTAAACAAGAGCGTAAACAATAACGACAACAGCTGAACAGGAGTGGAAATTTGTGGCCAGCATGCTCGTCCTGCACCTGCAGCTGTCTGAGTGTGTGTGGGTTTGTGTCAAAGGATAACTGCACTCGTGCATATTTTAAATGCGCACCGTTTTCGTGCTAAATTGTTTTGGCACGCAAATAAACGGCAGGACATCTGCGGCCAGGAGTTCACCACAGTTTAGTTCGGTTCTTTGGGACCTTCCACCTGCAGACGAGTGCACACACACAGCTCCAGCTCCAGCTCCAGTTGCAGGGGCTGTTAACCCCCGGGGGCAGGGTCACTGGGGGTTGACAGGGCGACAGCCAACAAATCTCTAGGCGAGGGCAGACAAATCTGTTATGCAAATGGAAATTTCGGAGCCAGGTTCTCTTCTGCGGAGCAACTCAAACTTTTTCGGCCGCGACACGTAAAAATGTTATTAAAATGTTCTTCATAAATTTTGGGAGAGTTTCCTGAATTGAGACAGAGGTCTCTTTTGAAGTTTTGGAAGAAACTTTTTACTAGAAAGCTTACTTTGGTTTCCCCTTTTTACTCAAGAACGTATTACATATTCTGGTATCATACTGGTAGTCTGAACTTTAATTAAATTTTTCTGGTTTTCATAAATGCTTGTACCAGCAATTTATTTATAATTTGTTTTAATATTTTCGTTCACTTGTCTTTCATAAAAATAACAAAAAGGAAACAATTTGGTGCCCTTCAAGTATTACCTTTGCCCAACAGGTTCCCTGCACATCTGGAGAGACGTTACAATTTCACAAAATCTTCCCCAGAACCAATTGGGTTGTCACATCGCCACTTGAGGCTGCGAAATTGCCTCTCATCCCGAGATCATCCGACATCCTCTAAAGCGTCGCCCCGCGTCCAAACTCCCATAACAATTAGAGCAATCGGAACAACAAACACTTGACTGCAGAGCACATATCAAATATCCAGCATCGCAGAGATACCCTCTCTATACAGTATTCTGAGGGAAGTGGCAGATCCGGGGGTAGCGTGTTGCTTTCGGCACTACGCCAGAAGGGTGCTCAATTAGCCGTGACATGCGCACAAAATTGAAATTTGTTTAGTTGTATCACCAATCCACTTTTCCACCCAACTTCTTTCTTTTTTGCTTTTCGGCTGTTGGGCCTTTGTAACGCTTTTGTGGAGATTATACGCTAATGATTGCACAATGATTATGAATATGCATGAGGGGAATCCGGAGTCGGGAAGCGGGGAAAGGAAAAGGGAATTCGGAATACGGAATACTGAATCCGGAAACCAAAGCGACAAGTGTTCGGGGAGCGGGCTTTTGGCACGGAGCGTGAATGATGGCCAAAGCAAATCGCATATTGAAATGACAACAGCTGCCGCTGACAGAGGCAAAAAAAAAAAACAGAAAGAGACAAGCCCACAAAAGAGCCATGAATAGCAATGAGAATGCGGACACTTGTTGATGGCTCGGATCCGGATCGGAATAGGAATAAGAATGGATCCCTCGAAGTGGCCCTCTTCCCGCCTGAGTTATGAGCCCACTAATTAGCTGTCAATGTGCGAGATGCCGCACACAAATTCGACTACAAATTGCCCACGAAATTGTGCCCCATTATTGGACACGAAAATGTCGCTTCTGAACCGAGGAAATAGTTTCAAGAAGCGTATCGGAACAAATGGAAATCTTACCTAAAAAAGCTTCACATTTTTTAACTGAAAACTCAGTGGATATATGACAAAATCTTGCTCTTGGTAATGTTTACTGGCTTCTCAAATATTTTCTTATGTTTTTGGTTTTTAGAATAAGGTAATATCCTGTTTATTAGTGAAAACATTCTTTTAAATTTCCCAAGAATGAAAGTTAATTGAAATTAAATCTTTACTTAACTTGCTCTTGTAAAAATATTTTAAATAATAATAAAAAATAACCCGTTCTAAAAAACTAAATTATTTAATGCCCATTAATTTCAATCATCTCCATTATTCGATACTTACTTCTGAGTTTCTCGAGCGGCTCGTGCTTGGGCGTATGAGGCGGCACCACGGCGTGGTGCGGATGCTGCGAGTAGCCCCCGACACCCACCAGATCCTGCCCGGCGGCGGCCGAGTGGTGCAGGTGGCTCAAACTGCTGATGGGCATCAGGCTGGAGATGGCGGGTGAGATGCTGACCGAGGAGCTGGAGTCGTGCAGGCTGTGGTGGCTGTGCAGGTGCTCCGTGCCGGAGGCGCTGCTTCCTCCTCCATTGACCGTGGAACTGCCAGTGCTGCCGCTGCTCAGGGCCGTGCTGGTGGTGGTGGCACTTTCCGCCGATCCCGCGGATCCGGCTCCATTGGCCGTTCCGGCACTAACCAAATCCTGCAGACAGAGGCCCGTCGACTCCGCCGACATAGCCTCCAGCCCATTGAGGGCTCCGCCGCCGACCACGCCCCCGCCCCCGTTGGCTATCCCGCCGGGACCGAGGGCAGTGGCCGAGCTGGTGACAACGCCAACGCCCAGACCGCCTCCACCCGCCGCACCACAGCCGCCGGCGGCGGTGCGGTCCATGCCTAGATACGTGGGGAAAATGGTGGAGAAGCTCTGGGCGACAGCCTGGTGCGGCTGATGGCCGTGACTATGGTTATGACTGTGGCTGTACTGCTGGTGCGCCGGATGCGCCGGGTGGGCGGGGTGCAGCGGCGGCAGGTGGTGGTCTCTCCCCGTGAACTTCGTCGTGACGACGTCCTTGAAGTGCTGCAGGAAGGTCGTCGTCTTGAAGCCGGTATCTTCCAACTGCGGTGAGAGCAAATCCAAGATGCAGCCGTTGCCAGAGCTCGGAAAGCTGCAAGGAAATGGAAAATATTTAGTAACAGGAAAAATATCCGTGGAAAGGTACAAACTCTAAAATAATTACAATACATTTTTACATAAATTTAGATCAAATGGTTAATGGTTTAAGAACACAACTCGTTTTGCATAAAAACCTTTAAAGAATTTAACAGTGTTAGAGACACCAAAATCTTACTATCATTACAGAGATAATTATATTAAAATAAATGCTGTAATTGTTTTAATTTTATTTATATAAAAATTTTAACTCCTGTGAATTTTAATATTTAAAATTAAATTAATAATTGTGATCACTTTTTAAGTAAATTATAAGAGATTCAATGATTTTTAGTAAGTTTATATAAAACAAATATGTGGCTAACTCAAGTTTATATAATATTTATTTTTCTGTCTATATTTTGGTGAAGATTGGAATTTATAGAAGTAATATATAAATGTTATATACTATTATTTAATTTCAAACTACTTAAGAAGCCAAATCTCCTACTATTAAAGTGTATTAAATAATCTATTTGGCTAGACTGTTTAGGTAATGCATATAGAACCTAATGTTTGCTAGTTTTCAGATTCTTGTCTAGCACTAAAGTTACTCATAACGAGTTCATTCCTACCTAGTACTACGAACCCCGCCTGTTAGTTAATTATAATTATCATTCCGGCTACCTGGCGAGGCGGAGGCAAATCAACTTGTGGAACTTTTTATCGCCTCACCGGCAAAGGCAAACAGTGAGCTTAACCCAAACACCAGCCGAATGGCAAGTTAACACCAAACACGTCAAGGGGTTAATACCGTGCCTCGGATGCTGGGCTGGGTAGCTCGAAGGGAAGGGACTGGGAGTGGGACTGTGACTGGGAGCGGGAGCGGCACATGGTAAATGGACTGGTCGTCGTAAATTCTGTCGGGGAATTGGATGGGGTGTACGAGCTGACAACGCTATCAGCAGACCGAGGGGAAAACGGTGATAACGGCCTTATCGATGTAAAATATTTACATTTCTGCGAGCATTTCTCTTCGCTATTATTGCCATTATTATTGCGCTGCCTACACTGAGCGATTTTGGCCGAGAGCCTAGGGCCCAGAGCACAGAGAAAGGGTAAGAGTAGGAGTAAGAGTAGACTTGCACCCAATAAAGGCGATAAACTGCGTCAGGGCGCGTCCAATAAATTTGTTAAAAATAAAAAACAGCCCACTGACAGTAGCACGAAAATAGCCATAAACGATCGTAAATCAATTAGCAAAAAGGGAGGGAACACCTCGCCATATTCTAGCGCCCCTCGCCCGATATCGGGGAGCCTCTCCAGCCATATATACCTATATATAGTATATAGCGTGCTATCTCAGCCAGCGAGCGAGGCAAACGAAACCAAACGAAACGAAACGAAAGGTTGCAATAAATGGTTATCTAATCTCAATCACAACAAACTAAAGGCATTCAAAGGCGAAATGAAATGAGAACGAATTTCATAAATGTAGCGGCAGCATAAATTCGCAGTTGAAGCGAATTTAATTAAATTTAATTGGAATGCTTTGGCTTGCCGTGTCACTTTCGATTTCGTTGATAATTCCGCTTGATCTCCACTTGATCCCCAGTGGATTAGTGCGGCTGTAATATTAAATCCATTTGCGGTTGTTCAACAACAATATGATAAACATAATTTCACTTGAAGCGAATTTATGGGGCATCGGGCGACGGCAGGCAGCGCGGTGAGAATGGGGGTCAGATGGCCGTTGAAATGAAAAGTTTCTGCATTTATTGCTCTGAGTATTTATAACACTGTTATTGCCTTCGTTATTTTGCTATTTGCTGTTTGTTCTTGTTGCCGCAGTTGTCTTCATTTCTGGCTAAATTATCTGCCGCAGTGTCTAATAAATAATTTGGTTCCCAGTTCAAAGTGCCAGCCGTCATTGCCATTGTCCCCACAAGATATTCTCCCAAATGTTCTCGTCTTCGTCTCTGGCCGTCTATTTTCTGCCTCGTCATTTTATTTCAAAAGTGAGAATTTATTTACATAATGATTCCCTAAGACAAAGAATGCCAGAATTATTTTATGCCACTTTATGGCCGCGCGGATCTCGTGGGTTTATTCTTCTTCATCGCGCAGGCAGTGAAGGTGGCAAGATTCCGATGTTGTGCCAAGGCTTTCCACATGTTTTCATTCCCATTTGATTTTATTCTTTTTATTATTTTATACAAATTCGAGTTCGCAGCTCTGTGTACTTAGGTTTTTTCCATGCCTTGTTTGCCCCACAGCCGGACCAGATCTAATTGTTTAGGTGACGTCAATGGGTCGGCGCCACTACCCCCCGATTTTTGGCAAAGTGTACTGCGAATACAGGCCAAAAGCCCAGAGGCCCCCTTACGAGATGTGGCTCTATTCTACGGGCTTTATGGCGGCAATTCCGCGATTCCCCGGGTCTCACTTCGCCGTGATTTATGCGCGGCGTGAGAGCGCTCCGTAAACTTAATTCGTTGTCCAACAATTGGTTTATTGGAGGGCTTGGAGATGGGAACCTTTCGGGATCTACTGTGATCCTCCCTGATCTTCCCTAGAAATCTGATGTTTCCCCAGCATCAAGGCAATTATGGAATTGACTTTGTCATTACGGAGCGATTAAGTTCCTAGGAAGGTGTTTACCGAGAAAGTTCTGTTTGCGATGACCTAACACTTCCTAATACCAGAAATCTGGCGCAGCTTCACTTTCAGTTCTCGGGCTATGAATCAATTAGAAAGTTCGCACTATCAAAAGCATTTTTCGAATTCAAAACTCTTGTCATATCCTAATCCTTTTTCTTTGGTGAAATAATTTATTTCCTGCGCCATCTACTGTGTCCAATAAGATCAGAAAAGAATTCTTTGAATGTCTTCGGACTTTCAATGATATTTAAAACAAAAACTTGACAAGCGTGTGTCGGAAAATCTTGAT
The DNA here is from genome assembly GCA_008042535.1 of Drosophila tani. Classification (NCBI taxonomy): domain Eukaryota; kingdom Metazoa; phylum Arthropoda; class Insecta; order Diptera; family Drosophilidae; genus Drosophila; species Drosophila tani. The sequence continues at coordinate 41,168 of VNJO01013280.1, forward strand.
GATGGACGGTTAATAATACTGATAGTTAAGAGGAAAATTATTTTAGATGAAGAGCTTTTTCTAATTTAAAGAAAATAAATTGTCATATTAATTACTTTGCTTCATTTTAAATATATTTAGATATATACTTCGTTAGGGAATATATGTATATAGAAAATAAATGTTATAAGCCTTTGCTAACCCTTTTTGCAGTATAGTTATTTCATAAATGCTCAATGTTAAACTTTATGATCTTATCTGCAAAGAATTTAATATCTTTCTTAAGGAAATATCGGTCACCTGATCTCTATATTTAAAGATAATAAGCACAGTAGTTTTGACCTTAAAACCTAAAACATTCTTACCTCTGAATGATGAGACAGGAATTCAATTAATCCACTTAGGTGGTGGCCGTTCGATCGGCGCTGCAACGTTGTTCCGTCGGCTCCGTCAATCCGTGATATACGATCAAAATATCGGACCCAAGTGAACTTTGCTATTGCGGGTGTCGCTTTTCTGCGGGAGCAAATGTCGTGGGCTCGGCAATAAATCAGATTGCCAGCATTTCGATCACACGGAAATCTTCGAAAGCCCGGGGAAAATCTTCTGGAGAAGTCGCGTGGGCGGCGGGGCTATAAATCTCGGAAATCGGAATGGATCAGATCCGTCGCTGGGCGTTTAGGTTTTTATGGGTATAATATGTTTGTGTTTATGCCGTTGTCATTGCAACAGATTGCTAATCAAAGGCGAAGCGGCATTTAATAGAGCCGTTTATAGTTTTCGCACTCGCGGCTCTCAGCGGCGGTCGGTGGCAGATCAAATAATAAAAATCACAGTGATTATGTTAGTGATTAATTTTAAGTAACTCGGGGATATGTTTTTAATTCTCGACTCTCGCTGGCTGCCACACTGACACACACACGCTGGACACTAGCACACAAAATCACCACACATACTCGCGCACTGGCACTGGCAATGATTTGATTTGATTCGATCTGATTTGATTTGATTTGAACTGTTGATTCAGTGTTTTAATAATTTAATCCGCCGCGTAATTAGGCTAAGTAGTCTAAGTCCCTTCGGCCGGTATCTGTATCTGAATCTGTATCTGTATCTCTGGTCTCTTGTACAACAGATCTGGGAGTCAAAACGGAAGCGACGCGTCTGCACCCGTAACAGGACGTGGCTGGATTGAAAGCGAATGCGAGGGCGCTCGTTAAAGTATCTGTTGGACGCGAGCAGCGAGTAAGCGAGAAGGGGCGGCTAACGGGAACCCGGGGTCGCCTTTCGGTTCGGTTCCACGAGCGGAAGCGGGGTTGGTTAACGGTGAACGGTGAACTCAGTACGTGGTGCTGGCGACGAGAACTCGCGGCTACTAAAATCGGAACGCACAGCGCTGAAGGCAGAAGGCAGAACGCAGAACGCAGTGCTACGTTTAGCGCTATCTTATCTCTCTTTTCACGAGGGTGTCTGTGTGCGGGTGTGAGTGAGATGATGGCTCGGCGAGTAGCGAGTAACGGGGCCCGCACCCGGCGGCGGAAGCGAGAGGCGAGATGTGGGCAAGCAGCACCGGATGAGGACACACCCCCAAAGGCGAGCAGCGAGCGCTCTCTCTCACTCACACTCTGCGTGTGTTTGCAGTGCGCCATTGCTGCGCACTGCTCTCGCTCTCTGTCATTGTCTCCCTCTCTCTCTCTCTCTCTAGCCCTGACTCTTCTCTGGCTGTCTCTTTCCCCGCCCCGCTCCCCATCAGTCACTGTTTATTATTTGGCCGCTCTCGAGGGTTTGATTTGTACTTTGCGGGTCCTTTGTGTGTGCCTCCCTGCGAAGCAACCCCTCTCCGAATTAAACCCCCTTCTGGTAGCCCCGGTAGCCCCCTGCCAGCCACCGCCCCTGTACAATTGCTACGTGCTGTGTTCATAATAATAAGGCTACTTCTCCTTTGCGCCCACTTTTTGAGGGCTGGCTGCTGCCTCCGGCCTGCCGCCCGTCTTTTTACTGGGTGTCAAGGGCGTTTTGTTATCCCATTATTCTGCGTTAGCCCGCCATTGTTGTGAACCCCTCTGCCCCGCTGCCCGCTCTGCAAATAAATAAATAACTGCTCCTTTTGACGTATTCCCGTATTCGTCGGCCCTTTGTATCCGTATCTTTGTATCTCGCAGTGCGTTCGCATCTCCTGCCCGTGACTTCCCCCTTTTTGATTTGTTCGCTCTGCCGCCCAGTTACATCTACAGCCGCACAGCTACACAGCCACAGAGATATAGAAACAGAAACAGATACTTTGCCGGAGGCAGAATTTATTAAAATTCACAACAGCTTTTGTGCAGTTCATAATTTTCGTTTTTATTTCGCATTTGCCTGCCTCTTTTCCCCGGCCCCTTATCCTGCGACTCGGGCTGCGTGACTCGAGTGGCGGCGGAGCAGGGAAAGGGGTGAGCTGGGGATGTAAATGGCGCTAGCTTTATATCCTTTTATATCACAATTGATATGCCAGGCAACTAATCAGAGGTAATTTCCAAGCCATAACTCATAGCCCCAAAGGATGCTTGGGGACTTGATTTTATTATATAGTAACAAAATATAACAAGATAGCAAGATCTCAGGGAATTACTATTATTGGAATCAGATTGGGGTGGGAACCGGTATTCTTATAATGTAAATTGAGTTTATTTAAGTAGAATATTTAGTTGTAACGTGGCAAAAGTATTTTTAAAAGAGTCTCAAGTTAAAAGCTGAGCACTTAAAAACTGCCTTGTTCTCTAAATAAGGTTAGATAAGGTTAAGGATGCGAACCCTTATATCACAAGTAGCTTATGTTTACTGGCATTTCTTATCTAAGAATCGGTGCAGATGTTTCACACTTGAAATGTGTATAAAACAGGAATATAATGAAATTATTCTTATTTTATATTAAATTTTTAACTCCAGAAGCTGTAAATTAAGTAAAGCCAAAAGCTATAAATAGGATGTTAACTAATGACTAAGAATTACAGAATTTACATATTTGCAGTAAGTTACTATAAATTGTAAAATGCGGAGATCTTTATATGAATCAAAGGGGTTATTCTTATTTAATCTCCAACTCCAGAAACTGATTAATATTAATATATACACATTTTCCCTAGAGAAATATGACTGATTTTCTGTTTGATAAGATATAGGATAAATTAAGGCATCCCTTTGATTATACTTCGGCAAATAATTATTTAATAGCTAAAAGACATGCTTTAAAGTTACCAAATAATGCTTAATTTATAGAAATCCAGAATTGCTTAGATAAGCCAGCACAAGTCACTACATTTTCATTGAGAAGTCCCTTAGTGAAGGTGTTCCTGGTTGCCGCGTGCCCAGATAAAAGCCAGATGGCACACAGACTTACTCCGGTAATCGCCTTGAGCGGAGACCCTCGAAATACTCAAAACACTAGGGCCACTCGAGACTGGAACCTCGGACCTTCTCGAGTTGCTGCGGCGGCAAAAGCGCTTTGAACTCCCCCGATTACGTAAATGTGGCACAGTGTTCGATGATACGAGGGGTACCATGCGATCCACCCACTCGAAGACACCCACCTGAGTTTGCAAAAAGGGTTGTCCACCTGTGGGGCAAGGTCCAAATTGGCAACTTTCACTGCTCAAAGGGCTTGTCCCGTGGCAACCCAAGGGAATTCCGGGTTTATGATTATGAGACTTCAGTTGCAATTACATGATTTTGTGTCTTTTGTCCCCGGGAAAATCCCTTGCTTTTCCAGCTTTTCACTGATGACATGACGGTTATTTTTGGCGCATAGCTCTGGGAATTAGCCAGGCCGTATTTCAATTATAAGGGCAACCGAAATTAGACTTTCGACTCTCCGATATCGATACCCCGATACCGAGGAAGGTTGGGGAAGGGTGGGCAGTTAGTACTTTGGCGGTATCTACTGTTATCTAAAGAAAATGGCGTTCTTTTCCCCATTCGAATGGAGAGTACGTGCCGGGGAGTGTGTCTGCCAATGGGGATCTCTTAAGTGTCGGATTGCGGGATCCCCGCGGGGGAAAACTCATCATCCTTTGATGCTGGCAACAGGAAAACTTAATGCCGAACATTCGAGCAGTCGCACGCACCTCAAGAAATTGAAATGCCAAGGCGCGCGAAAGTGTCAGATCCCCGGGTAAAATGTAGTAGTCCCCTTTCACATTTACATCCACACACATTCGCGTCGTCACATTTTCCTTTCCTCCCTCTACTTTCCCCCGGATTTTCCCCATCTGCAAGACTGGTTCCATTCTTTTTTTTTTTTAAGCAACTACCGAAAAGTTCACAAGCAGCGGCGGCAGTTGAAAAGTTCAGCGCATTCGGAGCCATTGCTCAGTCGCCAAACTAATCCGCCTAATCCCGAAACATGACGAAATGAAATACGATGGTGCGTAGGGAGGAGTGCCCTTTCCACGACCATTTCCACTTCCATTTCCACTCGCATCTCCACTTTTCCCCCTCAACTCTCACAGTCCCCAGCCGACTGAACTAATTTTGTATGCCTTATGATGATGGTGGAGAACCACGCGGGCGGCTACCGGATTCTGGCAACTCTTTCGCAGAATTCGCAAAATGGCGGCATTGACTTCCCCGCCGTCCCGTCGACATCCGTTTCCCCTCTGCCCCTCCCTCACCATCACCATCACAGCCCCCCCTCGCTGTCCTTGAGGACGAAGTCAATTTTCAGGATTTGCGGCCAGTCTTACATTCCTTAGCGAAAAATCTCTCCGTTTCTCTATGGAAAGCACTTCCCTTCAAGCAGTCAATAAACTATACAAACACACGCACACTGAGAGATATTAGGGGAGTCTAAAAATGTTTGAAAAATATATTTTAATTGTATTTGTATTCGAGGTGAAAAATATTAGAATTTTATGATAAATAATTTAATTTCAATATGTTTTACATTCAATATCGAGTATGTGTTTAATCTGAAATCATGGCGTTTTAAACTTATTTTTGGTGATGAAAAAATACTTAGAATTCACCGTATCAATTTATTTTTAAAACATTTTAAAGGAAACTACTGTTTATTCAGATATTTATGACATTTTAAGTGTGAATCCGCCTGCAAAGGTTTCTTATGATATCGAGCCGATATTCTTGGGATTCTTTAACATTTGTGCATTTTTCGCTGTGCACACACTGTAGGGGTTTCCCCTTGCCCCGCCAAAAAAGTGTGTGTGGCGTATTAGTTTGCGGGGCATGTCCTTGTTGACATTGCCATTGGCAATGTCAGAGATACGCAGGATATTCGCATTTCCCGAGAAGTTGCAGCCTACAGCCGCTGCCGCCTACAGCTCAATCAAACCGCCAAAATAAATTACGATGCTAATTAATAAAGGGCAGGACACACGACTCAGGACACAGGACGCAGGACCCACACCCATTCTCCTCAGATCCTGCAGCCCCCATCTACAGAACACCCATGGCCACGTAGCCAGCGCCACTCTGGTCGCATATCGATTTAAATTAATTTCTGTTAGAGGATGCTCAAGCGAAAATCCTCCATTACCGTAAAGTACTTGTAACCAAGTCGCAGACACACGGCGGAAAAAAGAGCCAGGGAAAAGGGGAATGGGAAATGGAAACTGGAGGAAAGAGGAAAGAGCAGGAAAAAAGGAAAATGAGCTGGGGACGGGAAAAAACAAATTAAGCGACACACATCGACGCACCGAAGGAGCAGCATAATTTCGGGACCTGCGGAAATATGATGACATCTGTGCCGAGTCCTGGGCACAAGTTACATCGATTGCTGCCCGATTTATGCACGGCACGTGGAAAAGAAGCGGAAAACCGAGGGAGAGGAAAACTCACGCACTCCGCTCTGCCAAATTCCCAGCCCCCCGCGCTTATCTCCAGCCACTGGGCGCTGCAGCTGGGAAACTCGCCGATTACTCGCTCCCTTTTCATTGGTTTATTTTACTCAACACTCGCTGCTTGCTGGCCACGCCCCTCGTTGGTGTCTTATGGCTCCGAGGGGTGTGTCCTCGGGGTTACATGCGCACAGGTCGTATACGCATTTCCCCAGGACAAGAGACTGGAGATGAGAAAGAGAGCGCAAGGACTACCCCTGTCGACTGTTGCACTTCCGCGATTTTGGGACTATTTTTGGGACTTACTTTCGTTGGGAAAAACAGCTGTTCGGGCTGGTAATTACCTCTCAGGCTTACAGATGCTCCAGGGGGTCGAGATCTGAGGCCGAGGAAATGGAAATTGGACACCAGAGATAAGAAGCTAGACATAATCAATTAAGGGTGCAGATATTTCTACTTGGGCAGACATCAATCGGATGATGGCCATAATAATGCTGAACGATTGTGTGAAAAATCAATCAAAATCAATTACTTATTTTTATTTTGACAAATTAATTAATATTAAATATAAATATATGTTAATAAATACAAGTCTGGTATTATTTATCTGTTTTAAAAACTTTTTTTTTTAAATAGTATTTTACTATGTTAATTTTCGTGATGGGCTCATTATATTTGGACGTTTATGAGAGCAGTATGTTTAATGGACTTTATAATATTTGTTGGGTTTTAACAACGGCAAGATATTAATGGGACTAACAGACGCCATTTTTGGGAATGTGATGACAAGTTTCCCATAATATAAGACATTAATTGTACACTTATTTTGTTAATGAATCATGCATAATTAATTCTTTATTTTCCTGAATGTTCGCCTATTATTTCTTTAGAATTTTCAATGAAAATATTTAACCAGTTTAGTATTACCTTTGACAACAACAAGTTTTCTAAATCTTTAAATTCTACTAACCCAGTTTTCCCTGACTGCATTTAGTTTGTTTTACCCATTTTGCATTGCTCAACCTTCGGGCGGAATGACTTCAAAGCACGGGAATCCTCGACTGCGATGGAGCCACCTACCGAACCACAGAACCACCCAACCCCCAGCTACTACCCCAAACCAAATCAAATATGGTTGCTCTTTGAACATGCCGCTTGAAAAGGGCCGACGACAAATGATCTCGGGCGCGGAATCGAAGTTATCGCGTGCTATTACCCAGGTTATCGATACTCCGCCGATGACGCAGTTTCCGTCTGCACATAATTAATTAATAAATCAAGGCGGCAACAAAAGCAACAGTTGCCACATCATCAGCAGTAGCCGCAACAGAGGCTGAAGAATTCTTATCACCTGGTTTTTTGTGCCTTTTTTGTTTTTGTTAGGGCGAGGAGGAGAAGGACGGCGGGGGCCAAGGTAATCCATCAATTTTTTTTGGGGAAACGAGCGAAAAAAAGAACGAAACGAACGAGCGAGAAAAACTAACAAAGCAAATGCAGAAGGCACATCACAGACACCGCCGCCCATGTCGAAAAGTTTGATTTTTGGCTTTTTATGCGCACGGATTAAAATGGGGATTACAATATCAAAATGTTTGCTTATGATTTATGGCACCCGAAAGACAGCAGCCGCTGAGGGAGTGGGAGGTGGGTGGTGGGTGACAGTGGGAGGTAGGAGGTGGGTGATAAGTGGGAGTGGCTGACAGCGGGAGTGAGAGTGGGAGTAGAAGTCGGCTGACTACGCCACATATACGCACCCATTGACATCGCACGATGCGGCTGTCTCTTGGTATCGGCGATCACCAGTCCTACACTGAAATTTTAAAATATTTAAATAAATTATTAACATGGAAATAAATAAGTGTCCACACCATTAGGAAATAATTTCTATTTAACTAGCACCAAGCATTGCCTACTCTTGTGGCAGTCTTCTTAGAGAGATGCGCTCTAGTGATCCAATAACCTTTTCAGTCACTTGAAATAGTTGTAAAAATTAAATTCATCAAAATTCGTCAACCCCTAAACAGTTTTTATCATTTTTATATAGTATAAAGTATATTTAAATACGTTTCCCCAGAGAGCGGCACTTATTGGCTATTATTTATTCATATAGTTATATATATAAGATAAGTTTAAATAATTTATTGTTAGTTTTAAAACCAATTCTGGCTGGAGCTCCTAGGTGACTTTTCAAAGCTCTCTTATATAGATTTAAGTTAAAGCAAATTAATTCACTAAACGTGTTCGGAATTACATTTTTCCAAGTGCTCTCCGCCCCTGGCTCGTCGTGTTCCTTGGCCATAGCCACAGCCATATGTCCGACTCATCGCCGCAGTGCGCATAGGGGAACGTGAGAATTATTGGACTGCTTAGTCCGGTGGTTCAACTGCGTAAGCCCCGCGGATCAAAACGCGGCTTCCCCCGACGAAGTTCCGACGTTGATGTAGCGGGCGGTAAGAATGTGTGATTACTGATTTATCCATCGCACTCGGAAGGTATTTACCATATTCCGTATTCCATATTCCATATTTTGGACAGGCAGGTGCCGGCTCTACCCGGCATTCTCACGGCGGCTTCTCTGGGCTCTTCCCTTCTGGATTTTGTGTGTGCTTGTGTGCCCAAGGATTAAGAGATGATGTCTTGGGCTAACTACTGCATTTGTCGGAGTACGTTGAGGAGGAAATGGGGGTGATATCCCACGGTTTCGAACCCACCTCAATGTGCTGCAATGTTGTCGCCACAGCGGATCAGCTGTTGCTTCGAGTTCCGGGTTATCTTGTTTGCGTAGAATTTATACGTTCGAGGTGATAATCCCCACTGAAAATAGATTCCTAAAAGTTCTCAGGACGCCAATGACCGACAGACCTTGACCTATTTGAGGAGTGAAAGCCGGTGGGGTATAAACAAAATATTTTCACAGGATTAAGTATAATCTACATCTATATCTATGTATAATAAATCTTGTTGAGCTAAGTAAACAAATCATATTTAAGTCTCACACTTTAAAAGGGCTTTAAATACATTTATCTGTTAATACTATAAATGAAAGGCTTTAATTGTAAGCTACTCTTGAAGAATGCCTCTGTTTAATTTTTCCTCTTGGTTCATCTCAAGATCTCAGCTCACAGTATTTAAATTTTTAGCATTTTATTTCTGCAAATAAAAATCATTTTGTTTGCTGCCATTAGGGCTTCCTTTCAGATAAGATCCCTCCGTTCGGTGACTGATTTACAAGAGACTTGCCCCGAAGCCCCGACGCCGCAATGCAAATAAGCTCCACTTCCACCGATTTCTGCGAGGGGTTTGGGAGCGAGCGGAGGGATTCCACTCCGCGAGACTTTGACATTTGAATACGCGCCAGCGCTTTGTTATTTTTATATTTTCAAATTAAAAAAGCAAGGCTCTTTTCCCGCCAAAGGGTGGTAGTGGTGTTGCTGGCGCTGGGGAAGGTGATCCGGGGGTTGTCTTGTCGGGGTGACAAAATCGTACTTGCCGGGGTTCGTCATCATCGCTGGCTGCTGCGCGTGAGAAATCCTTGACACGCGCGAACGCTTTCAAAATGCAAAAATAAATAATTTCAATTTAAATTCCTTGTTATTTTATTTTTGTTTTCTTTTTTCATGCTTTATTTTCCTTCGAAGGCATGTGGGGGTGTGAGGTGTTTTTTCGGGCGAAGGGAGGTGCAATTGTAGATGGAAGTGAAACATAAGTTTTCTCTTTGTTCCCGTTTTGATTTCATTCACTTTCCAAGGGTGAGAGTGATATAACATCATCCCCCCTCCTCACTCATAATTTTTGGGTGGTGAAATTAATTAGATTTCCCGAGGGTAGGGTGGGAAGTTAAATCTAGGAGTTTCTAATAATGTAAGTTTAAATTCAAATTAATGGTTTTTGGTCGCCTTACAAATATGTTTTATTTTTTAGCTATAGCCTACGCTTAAACCTTTCAAATTGGCGTATTCCCATAACACCTAAACCGCCAGCCTTCGACTGTCTTTAATTTCGCAATTAAATGCTTAACTTTTACAGCCCGCGGTAAGCCAACTACCGAACCGGCTACTGTATGCTGGCCGCAGAAAAGTGCACTCTTTATTGTGCATTCTGTATTGTTTATTGTTTTTTGTTTTGTGCTTTTTGTTTTCTGTGCTCTGTTTATTGTGCGTTGTCCGTGAATGGCCTATTCCTATCGCTTTCGCCGCCCCAAAAGTGGGTGGCTATCAGTAACTGGCTGCGGCTAAGCCAGCTTGTCAATTTTGTATAAAATTTATTATTTTATTTGCGTCAGGTTTTCGTTTTTGTTTTGCCCCCGCCACTGCCACTTTTCAGACACTCTGCCGGCTGCGAAAATTATTTACATTTTGCCGATTGCGCCAGTTTTTGCATTGCCATTGCTGCGAGGTTTGCCTGTCGTAAAGCGAACTGTTTGCCCTCGTATGAGTACTCGAAATCGTACGAGTATACGAGTGTATATACATATATATATAAAGATATACATATAGTACTGGAGAGGGCCATAAAACTTGCATGGCACTGCAACAGCCGCAGTAACAGCCAGAAATGTTTGCTCAATTTACGATCGCCGCGGCTGACGGAGGTGCCAACTGTTGCATGTGGCTCCAAAGTGGCCAGGGTCATTGGATTTCCGATCCGAAGATCGAACACATAATCTCCACCTGGTTGGAGGCCCATTTAGCTGGATTGCTAATCGAATTTGGCAGCTGATTGTCCGCTAGCTAACCAGTTGACTCACAGTCATATGATGATGTCCCATGGCTATGACAGCCGCCGGACACATTGTTGACAGGTCTTGTTAAAAAAAGAAATAGAAGAATATAAATTTATATACAAAAAGATATAGAGAAGAAACGGGGTCTTGAGGGGCACACCCAGGGAACCCAACTTGGCAACGCTGCGTATGAGTAATGCAGAAGCAACGAACCACCTACCGAATGTCGAATAGCTGGCAAAATTCAACTCAACGGCAAATGAAGCAACAAAATTCAGCAGCAGCAGCCGCAGATTAAGAACCTTTTAAGGGGATTAATGATTTTAATTTTTTTCCGTGCATTCTGTTTGCCTCGTTTCCGTTTTTCTGCCAACAGTCTTCCATCGGGGCGTATAAACTTGCTGATTGACTTTGGCCGAGGGGTTGAAAAATGGAAAAAAAATATATTAATAAAGTAAAGAGGAATAAATTAATAAGTTAGAAGCATTTGGCTACTCGGCATTGGAATTTATTCGAAATATGGTAAACATTAAAACTTATATGTGGGCTAAGAAATATTTTCCTTTACTTTATGATATTAATTTTATATTTTCGTATGTAAACGTATTATTCTAAAAGCGATGAAAATTAAATCTTAAATTTCTAGGACCTTTATTTATTTACTTACTTTTAGAGCTTGACATGTGATAAACTTTTAATAAGGTCAACTTTCTATGAAACATGGACATGGCATGTGCTACGAACTTAGCTCAATGTTTAAAAAATAATATAAACAAAGAACGTTAGAGTATTTCCCATTCAGTAATCGGAATTCCAACAGATTTCTCCCATTTTTTTCTGGCACTCTGTGGACTCTGCTCCTGGTCCCCGTTGCTGGCACATTTGTTTGCTTTGCCATTGCCGTTGCCACTGCCGTTGGCCTGGCTAAATGCCCGGCAAGGACATGCATGCCGCTCGCTTTCGACGGCAACACGGCCACTTCCGTTTCCGCCCCTCCTTCGTCACCGGATTTTCGGTTTGTTTGTTGCGCGCATTAAGCTAATTATGGCCAAATAAAGTGAGACGAAATGAAGCGCGCGCTCCGAGCAAATAAGAGAGAGTCTGTCGGAGGCTGCGTCCTCCAACCCGGCGATCCTATGTCCTGCACTTAACTTTCACTGCCCCCCGACACACCCCTCTCCGCTGCGGTCGGGTTTTTGATTGTTTTTCAATTTTCTGCATTGTTAAACTTTTGCTTCCCATGTTGCGCCTTGTTTAATTTGCCGCCTGCGGCACGTGACAAGTGCACCAACCAGCGCCACCCGGCACGTGTCCTTGCCGAATGAATCCAGCCGAGCAGGAGCTGGAGCAGGAGTCCCAGCTGCCGCCTTTGGCAAATATTTTGCCAGTGCCTCAACCAAATCAATTCTGTATGCTCGCCCAAATGGAATACGAATGGGAGTTCGACGGTGTCCTTGCACCACCAGCTACCAGGTTCTGGGACTCCTCCCCTTCCTGATGGTCACGTGTCGCAGCGGCAGCAGCAGCAGCAGTCGCGCCTCTTTCGCTTTGTCTGCTAATCTATCACAAGCTCTGGCACCAAACCAAATTGAGTTTGTTTGGATATCATTTCCATTGACCAGGACACGGACTCACAAGCCGAACGGGAGAGGGAGCAGGGATCCGGCCCCGGATGCTACCTGCCAGAGCAGCGGATAGAGTCTTCTGCCACTTGTGGCCTGCTCAGAAACTGTTTCTTTGGCTGCACTTGAAGAAAAAATGTAGTAAATCATACAAATATTTAGGAATTATTACGAAAAAAAAAAAATAATAAAGCTCTAGAAGCTAGCCTGTTTATAGACTTAATTAACCAGGCTTTTCCATTTCTTATTTACATTATATTTTCCTTATTTCCTTATTTGTCTTATAAACTAGCGAATTCATAGTAATTAATATTGGTTTATTTATTAATCCCAAATTGATTGATAGTATTTTAATTTTATTTAAATTTTCTCTGATTACAAATATATATTTTTTCCAGTGCGCCTGCCCTGGTTTTCCCACAATTTCCGGGCGCGTTGACGTCAATCAAATTAGACGCATCCCAGAACGTCCTGCGCCGGCCAAAGTTCACACATCAAATTATGTCAGGGGTGTGTTTTTCACTACCCCAGCTTCTGGTTTTGCCACCCCTCGGTGTCGGGTAACGTCCTTGCTAACTTGCGATTTGCGTCTGTAAATGTTTTCCTAATCAGATTTGTGTGCTATCCGCGAGGGAGTGCAATTTGTTTTGATGTCGCAGTCGCAATCCGGTTAAGTGACAACCGGGGATTGGGTCTTGTTCGGGGAGTTCGCATAATTACTCGAGTGTTTGGTTAGCAGCCTTCGGCCCGGAAAGTTCCCGGCCAGAGTTCCGTTCACATGACACGCATAACTCACTCACTACTCACTTCTAGGTCTGCAATTGTGATCGATTGGTTTTAAAGTCTGGCCGTAAACTAAAGCAAACAATAATCGCTGGCGTTGTAAAAGTTTATGAAAGTGCAACTGCAGTTGCATCGCCAATCGATTTATTGCCGCGATTCGTAAGTGGGTGAGTTCTTTTTACCAGACACCGATAGGGATCGTCATGATTTCAGGGCCACTTTCCGCTCCTTTCCACATTTTTTTTTCTGTAGCCCCTAACCGGGAATTACTTTTTAAGCCCTTTTGCGTTCCGTGGATTTTTATTGCATTTGCGAAGATTTTGCCATTCTAATTGATTGTTTGCCATTCCGGCGGAATGGAGGCGAAGCGTCGTAACTGCTTATCTATCTAGCGACTATCGATCTAGCTACCCATATAGATAGATATCTATCTATACATATCTAGCTGGCTGTTCCCGCTCCGATTCGAGGTATCTAACGCATAATATCCACTTGGATACACGGCCGCAGCACCTCCACCGGCCCATTTGTTTGCCGCCGCATTTATTTGTGCATTACAAACCGTAAGTACTATAAGTTGCCTCTAAGCTCTGGCGCCGCTCCATTTTGCGAAAAAGGGGAAAAAACATCAAAGAAAAATTGTGGAAAATATGAAAAAGGCTGCGAGCACTCGCACCAACATTCATATAAATAGTTGCAGGAAATGAGCGCAGCCAAATGGCGCCATTTGTTGATATCTGCTGGTTAGCCATTTTGATAAAAAAAAATTATTATAAACACAAACACTGTAGAAGGTGGAAGTTTATTCTGTAAATTATAAAAGAAAATTATAAATATCTTAAAGAAGATATAAATTCATATTATTTATAGTACCTGTAGACGGTTCAATTCAGTACTGAGAGCGGGCTCCACAAAATACTCAATATAGGCATTGGCTTCAACTCTGTGAACTTAATTATTACCCAAAATAGACATGATGCCATAACGTAGAAATTATAGGAACTAATAGTTTTGATAAAGGTTCCATTCATTGAACATTGAAAGAGCACACAACACAACAAAAATTAGCTTTAGGGTTGGTATAGGCATTAAATGGTATATTTTTAAAGTCTGTATAAATACATACATAATCAAATATATATATTTTTTAGTTTAAAAAATTAGAAATGTTTAAAAAGTAAAATCTAAGTTTCATTTGGGATTTTGTTACCTAGTGTAATCTATAATTTGAAGTCTAATAACCTATTATATATGTTCGGTTCCGTGATTTAAAGTCACATTATAATTATTTGTTTCACTTCGTCACGTTCAAGATGAGCTTTAATTTTGTGAAAGCTATTGCTATCCTTTGTTTGCTCCACGAAGTAAGAGAGAAGTGAATTTTATTTATAAATCAAGATTAAGTATTTAAATTCGTAAATTTTATATTAAATCTCATTCCAGATCACTGGCAGAGTAGAGTTTTCCAACCTGAAATGCATTTCTCTGGATCCTGAGTGGGTTGAATTTGAATATTGCCATCTGAAAGCATTCAACAGGAGTTTTAAATACCTCTCCCTTAAGGCAAAAGTTTACAAATTACCTGTAACGGAAATGAAGGCTTGTATTTAAACCAAATTAACTGAAACATTTGTTACTAGAAAGCTAACATTTTAGGTGAACTTTGCACTGGTGAAACGATTCGGTGGCCTAAAGACATATCTCTACAATCTTACTATAGATGGTTGTAAATTTGTGAAGGATAAAAAGTCGAACCCAATCATAACATATCTCTACGGTTTCTACAGTGTCTACTCCAATTTAAATCACACTTGTCCCTACGATGTGAGTTCGCTCAGATGAACCTTTCTATGAGAATGCATCTGATCCTTTTAAACTTTTCAGCACGATATAATTATGGAAAAAATCCCAGCCAACGTTCTCGACTCACAGTTTTCAGAGCTCCTTCCATTCGCTCATGGCGAATACTTATTCCAATCCAATTGGATTAATAATAACATCAACAAGGCCACAATCAACGTTTATGTTTCATATACATAAAATATTTATTTTTTTCAGAAAGCCATTTTTTTATTTTCGAATACTTTTTAAAATTAAAATTATTCTGGCTTCTTAGCAAACAGTTTTAACTATAGGTCAGTATTATAAAAATTGATTCATCACACAAAAATTAATTTAATAAAAACCGAAAGATTTATGACAACTAAAGTTTTGTTTTGGGCCTCATGCATTGGAATTCACGCATTTAGTCTGATTTATTAAATTATTCGGGAGAGGTTCAAAATAAATATAATTTTTTACCTCTTCTAAAGTGAAAACTCATCGGTAAGCTTCATTAGTACATTAACAGAAAGAAATGAGTCTCTAAATAAGTCAACACACTTCTAGCTACGGGTAATTTTACATACATTTGACCAACTGACAAACTCAATAGTTAAACGCAAATTGAACCAACAATTTTAATGGAACGTCAAGCGTTTAATTGCCAATTATATAAAAATAAAGCTATTCAGAAAGCAGGAAGTCGGATTCATGCTAAAATGTAATATTTGGGATCACTCATAATCGAACGACAAGTCAGTGCAGTTTGTCTATAAATGTATATTCTATTAAACGTTTTCAATTGTACAGTAGTACCGGGGATAACTTTTAAATATTGTTCAGAATGCGCAAGGGTCTTATTTTCCTCATTATGTTGCTTTGTTCAGTTAATGAAGTAAGAATATGTTACTCAGGAAAAATATACAAGTAACCATACATTTTTTTAGATCACGTCCAAGTTCGAGTTTACAAACATCAAGTGCACATCTCTGGACAAGGAATTCGACGACTTCGAATATTGCCGTATAAAGTCCGTCAACCGAACCTTTAAATACATCTCCCTCAGAGTAAACATGTTTAAGATCCCTGTTAACAATGTTAAAGTAAATAATTCTAAAGATAATTTTAGAGGCTAAGTTTTAAGCTTAATGTTCCCATATTTTAGGTAAACTATGCTCTGCTCAAGAGGTTCAGTGGCTACAAGCCTTTCCTGTACAACATCAGTGTGGATGCTTGTAGGGTTCTAAAGCATCCGAAGTCTAGCCCAATATTTGGATTCTTCCATGGTCTTTTTAGTAGCTATTCCAATATGAATCACACGTGTCCCTACAATGTAAGTAGAAAATTTAAATGATTAAATAATAATAATAATAAAAAATTGCATTTTCCTGCACAGGAAGATCTTATTGTGGACAAGCTTTCTGCTGAATTTGTCAACAAGCAATTCACAAAGGTTCTGCCTTTTCCGCTTGGAGATTACCTTTTCACCTCCAACTGGCTCGTAGATGATGTAAACCGTGCTGTAGTAAACGTTTACGGCACTCTTTCCTAAATTTGGTTTGCGAAGATAAATTTATTTGCGAAAATTTCATCAGTGTTTCGCGAATATAGAGAAATACCAAATACAAAATTTTAGTTACTGAGATATGTGAAAATTTGAATACATTAAGTAAGCTGTGAGTACCAATAATATTGAGTTTTTTGGCGGTTGGGGTGTAGAGTGATAAAGATATAAAAGATATATTTAAAGATCTAACAAAAATCGATACCTATTTTAAATTTTCTGTATGGTGTCTTCCGTAGAAATAAGTTGCTCAATTCAAAAGCCATAAGCCGTAACTTTATAAACTATATCACATCCATTATAAAAGATCAAAAAGCTAAAAAGTTCAATCTGCTTGCTCATATAATTTATACGAGTCATTAAACATTATTATTTAACAAATAAGCAGTCTATTTTGGCTAAACATAATATGCTGTCATTACAATAATAACCATTATTATTTAATTAAAGTTGTCTACTAAACATTTAAAATTTAAAAAGTTTTTATCCACAAGCGGCTCATTTCTGTTAAAAATGTCATCATCAACACAGACAATTTTTTAAGGATGCTATGTTTTTAAGGGTTGTCGATAACTTCTTTTATTTAAATTTGTGAACGGGTGATTACAAAGGTTTTTCCTTTCCACTTGGGGACTTTATGAAGTTCCAACAGAAACTAAACCAGCCTTTCGCTTGTTGAACCTGATGCAATTGTGAATTTCAATAGATCATAGCACCAAGAAATAAAGTATATCTAATTTGAATTTAATGCACATATAATGCTTGATTATTGAATAAAAAAATAAATAAATTAAGTAACGCAATTAAAAATATATTAATATATTATTACCCTTAGCACGTTTTGTTCAATAGAAAACATTGACAAATTAACCTTGAATCGTTGCAGTTTATGATGTGTTAGCGGTACATTGTTCTCTTTTTAAAAATATTTTATTATTTTATAAACACTAAGCAGGTAAGAGCATCCTTATCTTAAGAAAATATATTTCAGATTAAGGAAAATATAATATATAATAATATAAAATCTTGGTTCAAATAAAAGGTTACTTTCCATCGATGTTTTTCTTTTGTAAGAAAAGCTTCAGAATTGTTAGCGATCAATTCCTTTTTATAGCGACATGAACACTTAATGAGTTTTAAATAGTCGATACCAACTGACAGTTTTGATAACTCAATACAGATTCGTTAGTGAATCGTAACTAATTCGAAATAAAATCATTATAAATTCGAAAACCATAAACTTATTAATCGTTGGAACCATGGAATAATTTTTCAGTGTTTAATGTGATCTTCTAATACCAGTATCTCAAAAGCATATTTAGTGCTTTTGACCATGTGTGCCAGTTATATTATTCTGGGTCAAATCGTGGTCGTTCTTCTTTTCTTCACGGAAGTAAGTAATATAAATACGTAAACAGAAATGCTTATAATACCAATTTATTAAAGATCACTCCGCTGGTTGAGTTTACGAATGTCAAGTGCACCTCTTTCGATAAAAACTTTGATGACTTTGAGTACTGCCGCCTGAAGTCGGTGAATCGAAGCTTTAAGTATCTATCGCTAAAAGTTAAGCTATACAAGGTTCCAATTACCAAAGTAAAGGTTTGTTTTTGCTTTATTATACTTATTATTTGTGTAATTATTGTATCTTTTGTATATCCAGGTTAATTTTGCTATGCTCAAGCGTTATAGCGGCTACAAGCCATTTCTTTACAATATCACTGTGGATGCCTGTAAAGTCCTGAGATATCCCAAGTCCAATTTAATTTTCGGTTTCTTCCATGGCCTTTTTAAAAAACACTCCAACATGAATCATACGTGTCCCTACGATGTAAATATTTATCATTTTTATTAATTAAAACCACTTACATTTGTGTTATTTTCAGCACGATCTTGTTGTGGATAAACTTCCAACTAGTTTTATAAATCAGCAAGTAACTGGAGCTCTGTCCTTTCCCCATGGGGATTACCTTTTCCATTCAGATTGGTTCGCTTATGGAGTTCACCGGGCGACAGTAGATTTCTTTTATACTCTTTCTTAAAGATTTAAGCTTAAGTAAGGCCTAAGGTGTAATCTTTGACCACTTAATAGTACATAACCTATAATTAATTAATTAATTAATTTTCAGTTGTTGTTTTTCTTTCTTATTCGCCATTCATTGTTAAATCTAATATGCAACCCATTCAAAAAGAGTCAAATGTTATAAAATTATATATATTGAGGTTTATTCTTAGCCTATTAAGTATTGCATCGGTTACAAAGTTTAACATAAACTAATCTCTACTCTATTCCTACGGCATCCGTCTAAATCTATTTATTTACACTGTACTTTGGATCGGATCGAATGGGAGAGTCCCGTTCTCTGGAGGAGGATCTTCAATCGCGGGGCGTGATCTTCACCCGCAGGCCATCCTTGGGCCGCAGGATGAGCTCGCCGAGCAGAGTGAGGTCCTCCCGCCGGTCCACTGCCTCGATCTTGTACTTGCGCAGCACTGTCGAGATCACGGCCTTCTCCTCCAGAATGGCGAACTTCTGCCCGATGCAGTTGCGCGGCCCGGCACTGAAGGGAATGTAGGCGAATGGGTGACGACCGGCGCAGTTTTCGGGCAGGAAGTTGTCCGGATTAAACTGCTCAGGCTTGGGGAAGACGCGCGGGTTGCGGTGCAGGGCGTAAGTCATGATGATAGCCTGCGTTCCAGCGGGCACCACTTTTCCGCCTATAAAAAATTAAAAAAAAAAAAATTATACTACTTCTTTTCTAAAAGATCTTTCCTCTATAACTCACCAATATTCACATCTTCGCCTACCATTCTGGCCATCATGGGAACACTGGGGAACAGGCGCAGAGAGTCCTTGATGCAGCACTCCAGGTAGCGCATATCCAAGAGATTCTTCATCGTGGCAGGCGTCTCCTTGTCATCCCCAAAGATCGAGTCCAGCTCCTCCACGACGCGCTCCTGGTACTCGGGATGGCATCCCAGCAGGAACAGGGTCCAGGAAATGGCCGCAGAGGTGGTGTCGTGTCCCTCGAACATGAAGGTGTCAACCTCCTCACGAATGTCCTCCTGTAAATGAAAGAAAATTAATGATATTCGCGGAATTTTTAGTGTATAATAAATCTTACGTTCGACAGCACTGTGCCCTCCTTGGAGGCATCGATCAGGAGATCGAGGAAGGCCAGACGCTTCTTCTTTCCCACATCGTCGTAGGCATCGGCTTCATTATTATTGTTATTATTATTGTTATTGTTCTCCTGGAGAATGGCCAGCTCGGCCTTGCGTTCCCGGATCACCATGTTGGAGAATCCGTGGAGAGTGTTAATAAAGCTTTGGTGCAGCTTGTAGTCTGCCGTCATGCGGAAGATGAGGTCGCTCTGCAGCCAAATCTTCGACTGACGGCTCTGGACAATGGAGCCAATGCTGCAAGGGGAAAATAAATACGTTTTTAAATAAAATTGTATATATTTCTAGTTAAACTATATATTTGCTTTGATTATTGTTAAGTATTTTGAACTCTTGGCTATAGAAAGATTATATCCAGCTTTATATGGCTCTCGCATGCTAAAGAAAATATATATTTCTTCGACTTATTTTCATCGTTCAAAGTTATTAACAGGGGATGGGGAAAATAGGAAAGTGTTGCGTTAAATTGAAAGTTAGTCAAGTGTTCAATGGGTAAGTTCCATGAGGCGTGGCTGGAGTGGAAGTGTAAGTGGTGTGGAATGGGTGGGGAAGTGGGATGCTGTCTGTTATCAGCTCCGGAGCACTTCAAGCATCCCATTGACATCTTAATCTCGCATATTTTGCGCTCGGATGCATTCTACATCCGCCACCTCCGCCACTCAGGCACCACCCACTGGGGGTGGGACGATGGGATTCCGGATTCAGAATTCCGGGAGGTGGAAGGACATGTGTAGCTGTATCTAAAGGGTGTCTCATTCCCTGACAGCTGTCCTGACAGCTCTCGATATTAAACTGCTGCCACAGCGCTGATAACTCTTCCGAACCATTGATGTTATTATTCCCAGTGGTCGCTGGGCTTTGTGATATAATTTATTAATGCAGACAGATATAGAATCATATTTGTAATTGCCAAAATATCAAGAAACATTAACCTAAGCCCCATAAGTATAAGAACTATTAGCAAGTACAGGAAATTAATAATTTAAGTTCATGATTTTTAACTTGGAAGTATTTTTTTATGAATGTAAAAAAGTATATTTATTCAAAATTAACGGGTATACTGCTACCTATGTGGCAGCTTGAGCAGGTTGTAAATATAGGGGGTAACAAATGTTGGTATACAAGATTATACATTAATTAATTTCAGTCTTAATTAATTTCAGTCTTGACTTAGACTTTTAAGGTATTAAATGTATCTTAATGGAAGGTCATGTGGGTGATTTCTTTTTAGTATTCTTCTTGTTGGTCTCCATGTTAGCCTCTTCGCCAGGGAGTTAGGATAACTATAATAATCATAATATTGCTCCTGTTAGGTAGGCTATGAAAAATGTATTTTAGCATTGAAGGTATATAAAATATTTCATTGCATACTTTAAGGCAGCCGGAGTTTAAGTTTCTATAAACCTACTTTTATTATGAAAATTTGCATTTAATTAATTTGCTTGTGGAATATGATATGAATTAGATTTTTCAATTTGGGTCACAAAATCACTAAACATAATGCTACTTAGAATTGGATGTAGAGTAATTTCTCGGTAAAAAATCAATTAAATGTGACCGCGTATATAAATTTATTTTAAATGTATTAATAGCTTCGTTTTTCAATTTCAACTTTAATAGCATTGCTCCAAATAGCCAACAATTTTGCCTCATTTTAGTCAATAGCAATATTAATGCCCTAATCCATTTGTTTGTCACGAAATCTATTTTGGTTGGTAGTCAGTGTTCCAGTTTTGGCATTTGACTATAATTGAATCTTTAATCGAACAAATCGGACACACATATCAATAGTCTATATAAGATACAAAGGAAATGACTTCAATTGGCTAATAACAATTTTCGGCAATTTCAATCACAAAACTATATTTCTTTAAGTCTTTCTCTGGCTCATTTTATGACTGTAATTTTAACCATTTTATCCACAAATCGTTCATACTTTGCGGCAGTCTACAAAAGATGAAAAGCCCACTACTCCACATAATTATAAGTCATTTTGCATAATTTTGCATAAAAATCAAAATGAAAACAGATTTCAGCAACACAAACAAATTCTCTCACATGAGAGGAAGTCAATTTCACTTTTTGAAGAAACTAAATAGTTTTACACATGCAAAAAAAATATGGTGATCGCTAAAATCTTACCCATAGACCGCCTTCACATACTCCGATTCGCTGTCGCTCTGGGCATAAATTCTGCGACCCATGGCGGTTTCTGTGCAAATAAATGACGTAGACAATTAGCAAACAAAAATATCGTATCAACCGAGCTGGAAAATGGAAATGCATCCGCCTGCGAATCCAAGACCGCTCTCGAGCGGCATTGACACTCACCACAAACAATGTCCAGGGTGCAGAGCGTGACGTAGGGGAACAGGTTGAACGCCTCGCTGCCCACCTCGACGGCCAGTTTTCTGGCCAAGACGGCGCTCTGCTCGTTGAACACATCAATAAAGTCGTCCAAGATTTTAAAGTGGAAGGCGGGCGTGAGAATCTGTCAATAAAATTTTGGATATAAGTAAGGAGTATTAAAGAGACTCCTAAAACTGAAGTCTTATTATTATAATAAATATCGTAACATATTCATGGATAAGGCTTTCCACATGATATTGATTCAAATTAGAGCCATATAATATTTCGAAATGATTGAACTTATTGCCAATATATTTATCTAATACTTTTTATGACTTTTTTTGTGGCCCAATCTTACCTTTCTGCGGGAGTGCCACTTGCGATCGGTGCTGGTCAGGAGTCCTTCGCCCAGCCAGGGATGTAGATAGTCGTAGTCGTGGCTCTTGTTCACGAACTTCTGGCTGTTCAGTATGGGCTAGAATATACATACAAAAATTTATTAATTAATTTAGAATATTCTTAGCTAGTGTAAACTCACCTCCACCGTCTCGGGCTCGAAGAGGAGAACCCGCGGAGCGGTTCCCTGCCAAACACGATTGATTCCAATTCGCGTGCCCCACAGTTTCTGCATGCCAATGACGCGATTGAAGAGCTCTGCGAAAATAATAGGAGTTGGTCAAAACCAGTTTGCTTTGCTAACTTGAACTCTTTTGGGTGGGAGAATGATTTACGTCACCAATTATCTTGCGGATTTTGTTTTATTTAGCATCAAATTTCAATGCGTAAATGCCAAGAAATATATTTTATTCTTAATTATGAATTATAAATAATGAAAAATTAGATTATTAGTATTTCGAAAAATGGTAAAATGTTTATAAAAAGTTATTTAAATGTAGCTTGATTTTAGATAAATGAAAAAACAAATTTAATTGCATGTTAATAACCCAAACGATTATATTTGTCAAATTAGAAAACATTGCAACCTTTTTTTTTACGATTTCCTTACCGTCACAGTAATTAAGTAATTTGTAAGCACTCCTCCCCCTTTGCCGCCCCATCAAGGTCGCTTCAATTGCTTTCTTTATGACCCAGTTAATAAGCCGGGGCTTTTCTCACCTCGAAAACTCCGGCCAAAGCCGACCTGGCCGGAGGCACGTTACTCATGGCTATAACCAGGTAAACATCTCACGGGTGTCCGAGTTTATATGTCGCAGCCCGTATGTGTTGCATTAATTAAAAAAAGATGAAACACAACCATGCGTGGCCATTCAGCGATCTCTAATAATGATTTTATGTAACCCCGCCGCCCGAAAAGCAAACTGGCTGATGACGCCGCCTCAAATTTCGCGACCATTTCTCAGCTGCTCAGGTGGGGCAGGTGAGTGGGACTCTTGGACCGCTCTTCGTCGGAAGTTTACCAGCGGATTTCGTACTCTCCAAAACAAAGCACTTTTCATGCAATCTCTTTGCCGGTCCACGGCTCCCTTCATTATTATTTTGATTTTGATTTTGCTGCCGTGTTTTGGAGGCTGTTGTATGTAGTTACCTGTCACCGGTGATGGAAATTATCTAAATAGTTGTGCGTATGTTGGGTACAAGCCCCATGTAATTGTTTTTGGTAATTTATAGTTTCCCTAGGTTTTTTACCTGTAAGCAAGGTAACTACACCACTAAATCACTTCTACCTAACCCTTTACTTAAACAACAAATAGAAACTGTTATTACGTAAAAAAAATAATAACAAGCAAATTAAAATATCTATTTTTTTTAGTAAATACTTAATTTCCAATACATTTTGATAATTAAAAGATCTATAGGATCCTGATTAATTAATTTATTTATCTTAAAATTATAACAATTTAAAACCCGTTGTCTTATATTTTTCGTAAACAAACATTACCTTACTCACTGTTTTTTGGCTGTAAAATTGCTTTGGCAATTTGAAATCATTTGCGTGTGACACAATTTTCTGACTGACATTGGCAGGGCAAATTAGATACAGTTACCCCACGATCCTAATGCCGATCAGAAGCCCAGAGAAGCAGCTAACACCCACAATTTATAAACCCAAGCCACTGTAAGCCATGACCCCAGTTTTCCCGAGCTCTAGAACTCCGAATCGGAAACCCGTTTGAGCCTTGGCCGCACTCCACGCCATTCCACACCAAATGTTGCCAAGCTGCCTCTTCAGCAGCATGAATCGCTCGAACTCGGGTCTTGGAAAAACATAATCAAGAACCGCTTGACCTTCAGCCATTTACTGCAACATCATATTTCATTTTTATGCTCAACAAACGCCTCGTAATTGCGCAGACAAACAGCAGCTTCGAGATTCGTTCTTAAATTAAATAAAAAAAATAAATTAATAAAACCCCAGTGCCTTGCTAATCGGTCCATAAATTATATGCAAGCTGCTCGATTGCCTTGGCAGAAATATTCTTTTATTTAGCGAGCACTTGAGCAGGTCTTTTGATTATGGTGGCCTTCAAATGCTGCGGTAATTTCGGCCCGGAGATGCCGCGAATTAGCGTAGCATTTCACTGCCCAATAAACAAAACTGGTTTCCAAAGTTCTAGTCGAGTTACGAGTGCCATAGACAGGTTGTAAATCTTTTGGGTAAACTTAGCCCAAACGAAACCACATTGACCCATGTAAATGCTAATTGAGGGGATTTTATATTCGGCAAAGACAGCGATCGGTCTCCGCCTGAAAACCCTCAAGATAAAGAGCTGCCAAAACTCGATTGCGGACTAACGATCTTTACGATCACGAAAGCGCAGACAAAGAATTGAGGAAAACGGAAACGAATCGAATCCAGTTGGGATTTAGCACCTATCGAATGAGTAGCAATATTTCTTACGTTTTTTATCAAATCAAAACCATTTCCTACACGAGCACACGACTTTGTATCCGCTGCAATGGCCGAGCTCTTGGCACCGAATTTGTATCTTGGATCTTGCGCTTCCGCATTTAAATTTATGTTAATTTGCTTTGTCTCCGAGCGCCGGCCATCCGAGGGAATTGCAAAACGCCGGATTTGAGGAATGCGAATTAATCAATCGATCGATTGGGGCTGAGAATCGTCAAGCCGGGTCCAATTATGATGGATATTCTTCACACTCAGTGTCAAGATCAAGTCCGCTTTTATTGTTTGCGTTTGGACCTTTTCTCGGTGACTGTGGGCCGGGGACGGGGCCGGGGCCAGAGCCGGAGTCTGAGCCGCAGTCTGGGCCAAGTCTGTTCGCAGTTTATGGCTATTTTTATCACTCGTCGAGTGCTTGTCGAGTGATTTATGAGCGGCTTCTGGCCGCCGTTTCTGTACGGATTCTCATATTTGGTAATTGTTTCGAGATCGGAAAATAAATTTGCTTTAATTGCGTGTGAAATGTGGTGTTTAAATGCTTTTTATTTGGGTGAAAGTCCAAAAGGTCTCCGAGCTTTAATCGAGATCAAAGCGGGACAACGTTAATTCCGGCTATAATGAAGGTTTAAAGGTTGATTTTACATTACTTCTTTTGAATTAGTCAGTGAGCTTTTATTAACAATTAACATTATTACGCGTAAAACTTAATAATTTTATCTTTGACTGGCGCAAAGGTTAATGTCTTTTTATGGAGTCACAGTTGTTAAACTTTTCTCTAATTTTAAATTCATAAATTCATTAGAACCATGCTCAATTGCCCGCCAACTTGTTCATGTTTTGTTTGCCTCCGTTCGACGATGTGGCGAGTCGCAAACAAATACGAAATTTGTTAATTAAATTATGTGTTTCACCGGAGCAGTAAACAAAAGGCACGGGCAAAGCCAAAGGCAAAGGCAGCCAGCGAATGCATAAATCACCTGCTTATTGCAATCTCATTTCCAACTGGTTTTTGCATTTCAAAATGTTTTCCGAGGCGATTCTATTAATCAATTAGCAGCTCACTTTTATGGGACCGCGAACTTGGCCAAAATATCTTTGGCCAACCAACCAATCTTCCGCAACGAAAGTGAAGTTACCGAAAGTAAAGTTCATTAACACTAGGTAATCGGCTGGGTATCGATACCTCCTCTCATCATTACGAGCCCGCCCGATCTCAGAAATTAGCACCTGGTCGACGACTGTTTGCCTTAGCAATCCGAGGCCCAGGGTCAATATCACTAACTGGAGCAATAACTCACACACTTTGGGCCAGAATCTCGGAGAACTCCAACCGAGAACGCAACTCACCGTCATGGTCCACGTTCATCTCGATGGCGTTGCCCAGGAAGGGCATGGCGGCCGGCCCGGGGATCCGCTCGATGTGCTTCACCAGACGGGCACGGCGCTTGTTGTAGACCACCAGGAATATCGCGATTGAGGCCACCAGGAACACCGTAATCGGGGAATAGCCCGAGATCACTTGGGCCGTTTTCGTGAGCAGAAGGCTCTCGGCCATCAGCGAGGTAAACACTTTCGAGGACATCTTCGCAGAGTCTCTGACTGTCCAACAGTTCACTTTTAATATATCTCTATATTTCTCTATATATCCTGATCGCACGGAGATCGAAACCGGACCCGGCAAACCCAAAACGATTCAAGCGCTGCGAACTCCAATAGACAACTAACCGAAAGCCCGAGATTGCACAAAAATTTAAAAAGAAGTGCTAAAAATTTCGGGCCAAGCGTTTCGGGTTTCGAGCTCTCGTCGCGAGCTCGGCTTTGTATCTGTATCTGTATCTGAATCCGACTCTGAATCCGCGTGTATTGGTGAGTATCTCGATCTCCATGCCGGGTGAGGCTGTGTTAGTTAGAGCGAATAGACACACAAATACGTTTATTCAGCCACAAAGACCGAGTGTAAAAGGTGGCCAAAACAACCGCCTTGCACTCGCATTGTTGCCTAGATGACTGGGCTTTTCGGCTGTTTATGGGACCTACATGCATTGCAGTCGAGAGATTCGATTTCATATGTGACGTCTTGTGTACCTTTTACTGGATAAAGGGAATCACAAACAGTAGAAAACAAAACCCATTAAATTATCTAACGAATTCTATGTTCAACAGGTTTGTGAAAGAAATCTATTTCGATTGAACTTGAACCAATTCTGGTTCTTTAAATACATGTCTTCTAGAATAAAATTATTAAAATAATGCAGGTTCCTGAGAGAGTCTGGTCGCTAAGCGAGACAAATTTTAGTCAACAAAAAGACTGAAAAAAGAAAAACATAAATATTATGAAATAACATGAAATTATATAACTGAAATTCAAACAAATACATAAACAAATTTCCGTATACAAATACTTATTATATTTAATAACACGTGCTAAAATATGTATTTCTTCTTGATAAGAACAGTTGTCAAATTTATTTAAAATATATTTAAATGAGCCTGTAAAATAAATGTAATAAATCAGACGTGCATTTTATTTATTTGCATTATATTAATTATGAAATTACTTATTTGTTTGATTTAATGATTAATTTAATCAGTCAAATAAACCCTTTGATTTCTATTTCCGAGAGTAGCTAGACTTCGTCATGCTTCAGTCAGCTTTCAGCAACTTTTCTCATTATTTTATTTTGGCTTTTAATTCATCGCCCTTGTGCCTGAATGGCAAACTTCGAACACCGAAAGCCGAGATCTCCATAGAGAGTTAATTGAGATGGGCGTCGACATGTCAACCCTTTTTGGCCTAACAGAAGCTGATCGGAGGTATGGTCATATAGCCTTGACTAACAATTGGCGAGAAGGTTTGGAGACTGGGATTGGGATGAAGCCGCTCGATTCTACGATCGCCCATTAACTGCAAGTTCGGATTTCATTATGCGAGTGCAATTAAAACGGGCTTAAGCGCACTGTCACGTCCGTAAGTAGACACTTCACAATGGGAGCGTTTAATTCGAGGGAGCGTTAAGTTCAGAAATCGAATCGAAGTTGGATTGCAACCTTCGCGAGGCGACGACGCAGAAGATTCTTAGACAATTAGCGATCGCTTGAGACAGAGACGGAGACGGAGATGGAGATCGACATCTAATATTTGATTGTCTACCGCATGTTAAATGTAACCCAAGGTTAGGAGGAAGTTTCCTTGGCTCAGCCAAGACTCGTGCCCGTTCTTATTAATGGCGATGAGTGCGGTTGAACCAGCGCAACCCGTTTTGAGGTTCTTAGTTAACCAAATTAATTTTGAGTTTCGTTTTTTTGTGTAAGCCCCGAAACCTGTTCGAATAGAACCCCTCGTATAACCGATGCAAAACTAGAGACAGATTTTAATCGGAGCTTCCAGCCACTCCAGAGTTTTGTGACATAATCCCAGTGAAAGAATGGGTTTTTGTCAGCACGTGAAATAAATTATAAAACCGGACCCTCATTCCCCATCTTGAAATATTCTTTTGCATATCACAATAACAAGTCTCCGAAGAGTTCATTTGAAAGGTCAGGGACCACATAGATGGTAACCCTCTTTGTAAAACTATTCCATACCAAATCGATGTCTCGTTACAGCCACCTATTTCTGAGTAGGAAAACGAATGATTACGAAAGCCAAAGTCTGAGCATAAAGTCTAGGAAGTGGAAGAAACCGTCGCCGGCGACTCGTTCTTTAATTAAAGAAGAATTAACAGCTTCGCGGGGGAAAAAGCGGATTGCCCAAAGTGCACAGTCATCGCTCGCAACCACTTCTGTTTTCATTTAACCATTTTATCATCCAATTCTGCGTATTGTTGTCTGTCCGCAATTCCCCAGCAGATTAGAGCCGAGCGCGGAGAACATCGTACTTAAAAAATGAAGTGTTCCGTCCAGGGGCTTCCCCCTTGGCCAGTTACTATGTGGGGGCCTCTTTGTTTTGTTTTGGTTTTCCATATGGCATTTCTATTGGTTTATTTTGGTTTATTTTGGTTGCGTATGCTAATGTGCCTACGTGCAGCTGATCAATGACTGATTTGCAGCAGATCCGAGTCCAAATCGGATCGCCGAGCATCTCGCATGTCGGTGCTAATAAGCGTCGAGTTTCTTGAATGATTTTATGTGGAGGGCCGTCCTCTATTTCAAGCGGTTTCAAGATCAAGGGCATTCTGAGGCCGGTCTTCATTCATCTTCCTGCTCAGCCAAGTTTCAAATGGAGCGATCAGAGAGGTATGGTTTTTGAAACCAGGGGTCTTACTATTTTGAGAATATGTTGGGTCGTTTTCCTGAATCACAAAATGACACAGAATTAAATAGGAAAAATTATTCATATTGTTTTATGTACAATTAAACCATTAAATTTATAGAAATTCAAGTTTAAAGAGTATGAATTAAGGGTAATTAAAATAATGTAGTATTTATTTTATTTTATTTAATTTTATATTATTAAGTACAAGCCATACCAGCGATAGATAATCAATCGCCTTAAACCGCCAGCTCAATGCAATCTCTTAAGGGAAAAAAAAGTCACAAGGGCACACATACTCTCACATCACTGCCTGGGGGTAGTTTTGTAGTTTGTGTGAGAAAGTGACAGCATTTCTCCTGCGACGCGTACTATAATTCCCAACCAGTTCTAACGACGACCTCATGGAGAGCCTCGGCCTGAGCCAAGGAAAGCATACTTACCTGGCGTAGAGGTTAACCGTGATCACGAAGGCGGTTCCTCCGGAGTGAGGCTTGGCCATTGCACCTCGGCTGAGTTGACCTCTGCGATTATTCCTAATGTGAATAACTCGTGCGTGTAATTTTTGGTAGCCGGGAATGGCGTTCGCGCCGTCCCGACATAAATAATATATTCAAAATATTTAATTTATCTTGACATGTTGAGTCTAAACTAAATTAAACTAATAGAAAACAATTCGGCAGCTAAATTGCGATAGCATTTGACTGAGGTTACTTTTATTAATGTTTTTTGAGAATATTTATAAAAAAGATACAACTTGAAGGGTTTAGTTTAGAATTTGCGTCTTTAATACATAATCTGATTTTTATCTCTGTACTCGACATTATTCATTATATCCATTCTTCTTAGCTGGATATTTAATAATTATTGCAATAAAGACGCAAATTTTATTTAATTTTTAAATAGTGATAACGAAAAGTTATGCGCTCAAGAAATTGTAAAGTATACCCTGACACTAGCTCGATTAATATCATAAGCTATCCAGTTCGATCGGAAAAGGTAATCACCGAGGGGAAAAGGCAAAACTTCAGTTAACTGTCGGTTGATAAAGCTAATGGACAGTTTTTCAACTATAAGATCGTGCTGGAAATAAAAGAAATGGTTAATACTCCAAGTGGCCGAATAATAAGTAAGTACTTACATCAAAGGGGCAGGTGTGGTTCATGTTGGAATGAAGCCGAAAAAACTCGTACATGTAGGCTGCGATTGGATTTGATTTGGGATACTTTAAAAATCGGCAAGCATCAAAAGTAATGTTGTAGAGAAAAGGTTTATAGCCACTTAATCGTTGCAGCAACTCAAGATTAACCTGGAAATAGTAGATTCTTGAATAATAACTATCAATTTCTCTAGGGCTAAAATACACACTTTAACCTTGGTGATAGGCGTCTTAAAAAGATTTACTTTTAAGGAGAGGTATTTATAACTGCGATTCACGGATTTTAAAAAGCAGTACTCAAAGTCGTCGAAGTCCGGGTCCAGTGAAGTGCAGTTGATGTTGGTAAACTCCACCTTAGATACAATCTGGAAAATTATTAAATTCTCTTAGTAAGCTGCACGGTGCAAAGGACACAATTTTATACTCTGTTGACTAAATACAGAAAAACCATGGCTTGCACCAAACGACATCTTTGGGAAAACATTTTTGACAAAGCGAATGTTGTAAAGCCAATGTGATTTTATATTTTGAGATGGTGGCAATCGAAATAAGTATTGCAATTAAAGCGTAATGCATGACTTAGTTGTAATGCCTTAAATTGCAATTGGACTGAATCCAGTATTGAATGCAATTATTGGCTCCAATTTACTGATTTTAGATAGCAGTACCTAAAATTTCAAGAACTATGAATATGAACGAAAACAAATTGTATAGTATAATTTAAGTTCATTTAAAATAAGGAACTTTCCAATGCGTGCTGACACAGGGTGGTCAAAAACTAAGTCAGTGTAAAATGTACTTTGACAATTTGATTTCATTCATATAAGTACTTATTTCATCTGGTAGACAACTGAAACAATCCGTATAATTATTATAATTTGACCTGACGGAATTGGCCTGACTAAATTGCAATTGCAAATTAAAAAAAAAATTTTCTTAGATATAATTTTCCTGAAAAGTATTTATAGCTGCGATTCACGGTTTTTAAAAGCAGTATATACATTCGTCGAAGTCAGGATCAATGAATCTGGGTAAATCACAATTTATTTATAATTAAATGTGCATTCATCATTCGTATATCGATAAAATGTGTAAAAGTTGTAACCAAAAATATTTAAAACATACTCTTTTTATTACATTTTTTTTGATACCACCAAGAATGACTTACCGAGTTTTTCAAGAAAGTGAGAAATATACCCTGACATTAGCACGATTAATATCATAAGCTAGCCAGTTAGATTGAAAAAGGTAATCCCCGATGGGAAAAGGCAAGACGTTAGTTATGTGTTGGTTGATAAAGTCAATTGAGAGTTTCTCAACTATAATATCGTGCTGGAAATAAAAAACAAAAATGTTAAATATAACTCCAAGTGCTCTAATAGTAAGTACTAACATCAAAGGGGCAGGTGTGGTTCATGTTAGAATGGTCCCTAAAAGATGTATGCAAGTAGACTGCGATTGGATTTGATTTTGGATTCCTTAAAAATCGGCAAGCATCCACAGTAATGTTGTAGAGGAAAGGTTTATAGCCACTGAATCGTTTCAACAATTCAAGATTTACCTGGAAATAGTAGATTCTTTAATAATATGTATTAATGCCGTTAGGGCTAAAATACGCACTTTAACTTTGGTGATAGGCGTCTTAAAAAGATTTACTTTCAACGAAAGATATTTATAACTGCGATTAACGGATTTTATAAAGCAATACTCAAAATCGTCAAAGTCCGGGTCCAGTGAAGTACATTTTATGTTTGTCAACTCCACTTTAGATACAATCTGAAAATATATTTAATTAACTTAGTGATCTGCACGGTGCAAAGGACACAATTTTATACTCTGTGGACAAAATACAGAAAAACAATGGCTTGAACCAAACGATATCTTTGGTTAAACATTTTCGACAGTTGTGAAGTTGAAGTGGTAATTCGATTTTATATTTTTGAGATAGCAATCTAAATGATTATTGTAATTAAATCGGAATATATGACTTAATTGTAATGATTTAATTGGAATTGCATTCAACCTAATATGGATTTAAGGATTGGAGTTAATGGCTACACTTTACCGATCTTAGATATTTTTTAAAATATAATGATAAACAAAAACCAATTTTTTTATATTATAATAAGCTGGTTTAATACTTGGGACTTAGCATTAAGTGCTGACAAAGGGTGGTAATAACACTTTACATTTAAGAAAGTGTAAGATATAAGTTGACATTTGCCCGATTAATGTCATAAGCCATCCAGTTTGATTTGAAAAGATAATCGCCGGTGGGGACCGGCAAAACTTCTGTTAAACGATGGTTGAAATAGTTGATAGAAACTTTTTCAACTATTAGATCGTGCTGCAAATAAATAATTATTAAATACTATTACTTGCAATCCTTATTTTTGTAAATGTACATCCTTACATCGAAGGGGCAGGTGTGATTCATGTTGGAATAATCCCTAAAGAAGCCATACATATATGCAAAAATTGGGTTAGATTTGGGATACTTTAGAAATCGGCAAGCATCCACAGTAACGTTGTAGAGAAAGGGCTTATAGCCACTATATCGCTTCAGCAATTCGAAATTTACCTGGAAGGATCAGATTATTTAGAAACAAATTGAGTTTTAAAACATAAGAATATCTGCACACCGTAACTTTGGTGATCGGTGTCTTAAAAAGTTTCACCCTTAAGGAAAGGTATTTGTAACTACGATTCACGGATTTTAAAAAACAGTAGTCAATATGGTCGAATTCTGGGTCCAGCGAAGTGCATTTAATGTTGGTTAACTCCACTTTAGACATAACCTGCGAATAAATAAAATTAGTGCGCTTTCTTGTCTAAATGACACAATTTTATACTCTGTTTATTAAATAGATGAAAACAATGAGCTCTACGAAACGGCTTCTTTGGGAAATCATGTTCAACAGATATCGAATGTGTTGCGGCAATTCGATTTTATACATATATTTGATCTGGTCGCCAACTGTAGCCAGTCTATATAATTATTATAATAGAACCTGGCGGAATTCGGCTTAATTAGGTGCAACTTAAAGTGCAATTTGGTTAATAAATGTATGCATATACATGTAAATGTACATATACATATGCGATTTGCGGTTTTTAAAAGTAGTACATATATACAGTCGTCGAATCAAGATAAATAAATCTGGGTAAATTACAATATTTTATTAATTAAATGAGCATTTATTTCGCACTTCCCATAGCTCTTTATCATTTGTAATAGTTGCAAATAGAACTAAACTAGATATGATAAAAGAAACATTTTTTTATTAATTATTTTTAGCTACCACCAAGAAATACTATACAAACGAAACGAATTTTTCAAGAAAGTGAGAAATATACGCTGACATTGGCGCGAATAATGTCATAAGCCAGCCAGTTTGATTGAAAAAGATAATCGCCGTGGGGAACCTGCAACATTTTGGTTAATCGCTGAATAAAAACATTAATAGAAAGTTTTTCTACTATCAGATCATCCTGCAAATACAAAATACATAATATTACTTAAGGTTCCTTTTTCATATTTATACCTACTGTAAACGGGCAGGTGTGATTCATGTTGGAATATTCTGAAAAGAAACCATGAACGTATTCTACGAAGGGGTTCGATTTGGGATTCCTTAAAAATCGACACGCATCCACAGTGACGTTGTAGAGAAAAGGCTTGTAGCCACTGTATCGCTTCAGTATTGCAGCATTAAGCTTAAAACACAGAAATTTATAAGGGAAAATTAAAATGGGGCTATACTGACTTTAACTTTGGTAATGGGCTTTTTAAACAGTTTCACTTTTAGAGAGAGGTATTTATAGGTGCGATTTACGGATTTAATAAAACAATATTCAAAATCGCTGAACTCGGGATCCAAGGTATTGCACTGGATATTGGTAAACTCCACTTTACATGCAATCTACAATATAAACGAACTTAATTTGCTGGATTTTACCAAAGAGATAATTCTATACCAAGTTGATTAAATGTAGGAAAATAATTAGTTTTGCAAAAAAACTTTCTAGTAAAAACATTTTTCACAGATATGAAGCGCTCTGTATCGAAATGGGGTTTGTGGGCTCGGACGAAGTTTAAGTCAAATATATTAAGTAATTTTGTATGGTAATTTTTTTTGCTGTACACAGGAAAAAAATTGTTTAAATGGTTTGTATCATAGTTTACTAAACTAAACTAAACTAACTAAGTGCATGTTTCAGAGACTTTAACGATTCCAGTTAAAATCAAATTTTTGTTCTCTGTACTAGAGCAATTATAGATAAATAACTAGAATAATAGATTAGAGTTTAGTGATCCATATAATTTGTGCACATAATGTCCATCAATTAAGAATAACCTTTTTAGGTTGTTTTTCCCATATTTAAATATTGAGTAAAGGTGAACGAGCGTTCAGCTTTCCGAGTTCTTGGCTCGGTTGGATGTCACACCGAAGTAAGCGTGCCAAACTTGTTTGGTCTTCAGTGAGCCGCTTGCTCGGCTTCCCCACAAAGCAGTTCAATGGGTCAAAGCTAGCATCTTCCGCAGGTCTGGGTTTCAGTTTCAGTTCAGTGCTTCTAGTGGAGTTACTTCTATACACACTTGAACTTGATCTGGATGCTGGGATATAATTAAATGCGGCGGACTACGTGCGGAAGAAGAAGTCGAGAAGCCTTCGCCAAAAGTCAGCAATGAAAGAGTTGTAGATTTTAACTATAACTCCAACTGTTGCGCCTGGCTTTTGTTATTGTTGTTGGTTGTTGGCGGTGTTCCGTTCGTTTATTGCCATTAGCCAGCAGCATTTGACTCACAAATTATGGCCAGCAACTTGTATTTTCCACGGCGATCGTTGTTGCCGCCGAATTGATTAGCTCGCATTTGGCTTTGGCTTGGCTTTGGACTTGGGCTTGGGCCAGAGAGTTAGCGGTCTCTGAGTCCCTCGATAAGGTCAAGTTCATTTCCGCATAGCGAGCTCTTGATGTTTCTACCTCAGATTTAACCGTACTAAAGCCAAGTGAGTAACTGGAGTTGCAGTGGATTTCATGGGAAGGGAAATTGCACAAGAGGTCAGCCGGCGAACTGGAGTGGCCGTAAAACAATTAGCCATTAGACGCGGCCCGATGTGACGCACTTTCGGCCTGTCTCTGCAATCGCGGCAATTACTCGTACAGTTTGCTAACTCTCATTACAATCTCTCCGCAGGTCACGCAACAGTCTCCACCTTTGCCCCTCGATTTTACGTGTGACCGTGTGAACTACTGAACTACTGAAAGTTTCCCTTTCACAATCGGGTTTGAAGGTTCTTGAGATTGTATATAATAAAATATATTTTAAAATTTGATATACCAAGTGAAAGACCCCTTTATTTAGCTTTATCGAGAAATTATCATTTGCTCGAGAGAAAAATAAAACAAGAGTTAAATTTGCACTGAAGCTAATGTATGTAATTAAGCGATTTTCGTGCGTTACCTTTTAGCGAGTTGGCTTTAAATTTACCCTTCACAGTTGAACTTGAGTGTTCTTGGGGGTCCACTTAATTGGCTAAATATCTGACTGGCTGCCAGACTTCACTGCCAATGGTCAAGTGCAGTGTCCAGCTGCAGTTAACCCACTAAATACCAATGTATCGAAAATCTTAAGCGCAAAAAGAAATTAAAAATCAATCATAAACGAAAACAATATTTAGTAAATTCTTTGCCGAAAATAAAAGAAATATATATCAAGAACAGGAATAATAAAATCTGTTTCTACAGAGAAACATTAATTTAACTAGATCTAGTTCTCTTAATTCAGGATATAATTATCTTCTATCGCCATTATTTAGTATTTGCATTATTATCAGTTATTAACCATTCATCTTACACGGCCTGCAGGGGGTTAACTTCTGCCAAAGAACCAAAATGCAGGCCAGGCACTTAGTTGAATCCCAGGGTCAACGCGACCAGTTTCAGGTTTCCTTCTAAGCAAAGCCCCTGGCCAGCCGAATCGTTGGTTTTGACACAGATATATCCATAGCCATATTGGACGGATCGGCGCTTGCATTTGGCATTTCGTTTGGCAAACACCAGACTATCAACCACCGAGTTGCGGCCACCAGATGACCTCGACTTTCAATCGCAGCCACGTCCACTGGCTCATTGTCAGCCCCGATAGTGTAGCTGGCATTCTTTTCGAGCATACGTATCTTTAAGATGCTTCTCACACTGGGTTTGATACGCACTCGAATTACACCGAGTATTACACGGCGATAGGCATCGCATCGCCTGAGAAATGTGTTTGCCGGCCATTACCGAGGGGGATGGATGCATTTCCCAAACATTAGGCGGCTCTATGAGCTTTACATCTGGGCAGGCTCACATCAATTAACTCGCAATTACAATAGAATTTTTGCCCACCTTCTCGGCGACTCAATCAGAGGTGCCCCTCCAGTTGGCCGGGCAAAGGGGGTTAAGCGATGGGGCCGCACTCTTAGGGGCGTATTAATAACCGCGCTAAAGTTCAAGAACATCGCTGATGGTTATTGTCATACTTTTGCCGCGGCAAATATGTAATTAAATCTGCGAATTGCAATCGATTATAAATACATACGTTTTGAGGCATTTGCGGAGGCATTTCATGAAGGTTTCGTTTGGCCGGTGATTGAGTGATTTGCTAAATAGTTATGAGCTCTACTTTGTTTCTTTTATACATTAGAAAAACCGAAAAATATTTCAGTTACAATTAATTAAATTAATTTACAGGTAAGATACATGTGATACAAGTAATATGAATAATTTTAGAATAACCGAGATTATATAAAAATTTTACAAATAATTTTTGAATAATGAGTTGTAAAGTATTTATATTAGTTTTTGGCAAAAAGCCCTTTAAACTAAAATGAACAACAATCTAGCGCTTGCTTTCAATAGTTGTAAATTTTTTCACTGAATATGGAATACATTTATAAATTATATATAATAAATAAAATATGTTAAATAAAATAAATTAAAGAAATAAGCTGAGTCGAGTTTATTATAAAACATTTAAAAGTGGCGCTTTTGTCATCTTTTTTCAGCAGTCTGGCAACCCTTTACATTTGTTTAAAAAAATTGTAGTAGTGCTTAAATCTATCGATATAATGTTTTTCAAGGGCTGCATCAGTGGTAAAATTTTACTTGCTCAATTTATTGAAGTTATATCTTTAAAACCAGCCTGGTCGTATGAATCATAAAATTAGAACCCAAATTTCCAACAATTTGGGGGGTTTTTTCAACTGTTTAATATTTTTAGGGGGAGAACCGTTTTTTCATCTGGCAACACTGCGCTATGGCACGGCGGTCACACTGAAATGGTATATTCCAAATGCCACGGCCACAGCCACACTACAAATAAAGATTTACTCAACAACTCAACTTTGTCCGCTGCAATATTTGCACTTGCATTCTTCGTTTCGTCCAAATACAAACCCCGCGATTAGAACTAGCTATCAACTCCCCCGACTTTCCGCCCCGTGAAAAGTTAAAGCCGAGAAAATGCAGCGCGCTGGCCTCTTGGCCATTTTGGCACTCTTCTGTGCCTTCGGTGAGTGCGAAAGGGAATTGGGGGAAAACTATTTAGTCACAGCTTATTGCGTATTTGCACTGTGCACCCCCGTTCGTCACTCGTCATTCGTCATTCGTCACTATTCAACTCTGTGCTTTGTTTTTGTCTTTCGCAGGCTGCTTCGCCGCTGCCACGCCCCTTGTGGGATCTAATAAGTGCACCTGGGGACCCTCGTATTGGTGCGACAATCTCAGGTGAGTCTATAGTGGGGGAAAACGGAAAGAAGGGGACCGGAAAAACGCTTGGTCATCGGACGTCCGAGGAAAAATTCTAGAAGAGAGAGAGAAAGATCGAAAAACAATAACTGTTTACCCCTTTAACCCCACTTTACGTTTGTCTCTTTTTTTTCTTCTCTGGCTTACTGTTTGCGCTTTGTTGTTGGGTTTTTCTGCCGATAAGACTATCTTTCGCTTCAAATCGGACTGAAGTCTATAGCTCTATCAACCGATAACCCCTGTTATTGCAAACTTAGTACTAGGCGACGCTCCAATTGCGCCCTCTTTTTTTTCCGCTACACAGGGCAAAAAACTACACCCCTGCTCTCATTCTTGATCTGATAACGGGCTTTGTATTTCTAAAGTTCTATTCGGTTCGGTTTTAGAATAAATTGTGTCAGGTTTTTAGACTTGGTTTGTAATTTCAAATATAAAATCTCTCAGTAATATGTTTTTATAGCTCCCATTTCTAATTTAAGCTTGAGAAATGCAAATATGCCCGTTATCTTTTTCAAATATTTGGCCATTAATTCTATTTCCAAACTATAAATATTGTACATTTATGTGCATTGCCCATAGAGATATGGTCCAAAAATAAAACAACCTTGATTATATTTAGTCTAAAAGTTGTAATAAATGGAAATCTTATTAAGATCTTATACAATATTTTGATTTATTAATTATGTTATTATGCTTAAAGCAATTTCCATCATTTGATTTCTCCCTGTGCATTTTTTTGCAACCATTTTTCTTAGTTCGCTCCCTGTTCTGGGCATTCCCTTTGTTTTCAGTTTCGGTTTCGGTTTAAATTAAATTACCAGAATGCCGACTAAATTTGCCGACAGCTGACGAGCCAAGTTAATCGCTATTTAGAGGGAAACTTTATCGGTATGAGTATTTATTGCATGAGTAATCCCCAAGTCCCAGATCGTTTTACAGTCGTTGTGATCCGAGGCCTCCCTTTCGCTTTTCTTCCCTTTACCCCGCCAATGACTCGCATGAGCGTCGGATTTATCATCACAAAATGTGCTGTAAGCGGCAGCAGTTGTTCCTTATCAAACGATTCTGACTAATCCAACATCACACATTCAGGGGAACCATCCAAAGTCGGCCTTTACCTTTCATGATATTGTAAAAGTTGTATATTTTACCCTTTTAAGCTATAGTTTCTTTGTTTGTGACAATCGGTTTTTAAGGGTAAGGGTCTAAATCTAAAAAAAATAATAATTCAACAAAAGGGGTAGATAAAAGCATTTTTTTAACTTTAAATGTCCCAAGACATTACTTTGAATACAGAATATTTTAATTAGCAAAACAAAAACAGAGATTAACTTACAATTAATCTTCAGATGGATTACTTATTTTCAAAAACAAAACCCATAGGCGCTGAAAACTTTTGTTAAGCATGCACTGCATTCTTATCGGTGGTCATATAATTCCTTTGTTTATTGATTGATTTATTTTTAACCGCCAAGGAAAATACACTCCGTTCTCTGCCTCTTAGCTGTTTCTTTGTTTGTCAATTAACGGCAAAAAATTGCAGAGCCACAAAAATTTATAACGTCGCCATTGCTGAAATTTTTAAAAACAATATCTTTGAATGCGCAGACATGTGTATAATATATATATATTTGTACATGGATATGGCCAGAAATATGTATGTGTTTATTTCCGTGCTTATCATTGCTGTTTTCTTTGCTTTCTAGACGCTTTTGTTTGGTATTCTCCGAGTGCTCCTTCACACTGGCATTCGCTGATGTCTGTAAAAATTAGCACCTTTTCTTGGCAGTCTAAAAAATCAGATAAATTGATTGAATATTGAATAAGTAATGGCATTATTATTTTTTAGGGTGATTCTTTATTAGTTTATGGCAGCAAAATCTGAGCCCTTTAGTTATTTATTTATTTTTTTATTACCATTACAATGCTTCACAAAGTTATGATTTCCTTTAAAATTAATTACTTATAAAATACTTAAGAACTGCTCATGGTTAATAATGCATTTATCCGAAATGGCGCACCCTTATCCAACATAATCATGTGAGCTGCGGGTGCATTCAACCGAAGAGGGTTCAGTGGTTTCTCCGGCTTCTTAGTGGACTCTGATCTCTGCTGACTGTGTCTGTTCCGACTTGGTCACTCGATAACGAATGCGGGTCATTTGATCCATAGTCTCGGGGTTTCTGCAGCGTCAGCTTATCCTAAACTTATAGCAAAAATCCCTCTTCCCTTGTAGCAATTCCAAGGAATGCCGTGCCACCCGCCATTGTATCCAAACGGTTTGGGAGACCCGCCAGGTGCCCGTCGACACGGACTCGATCTGTCAGATATGCAAGGACATGGTCACCCAGGCCCGCGACCAGCTGAGGAGCAACGAGACCGAGGAGGAGCTCAAGGAGGTCTTTGAGGGCTCCTGCAAGCTGCTGCCGGTCAAGGTGGTCCAGAAGGAGTGCATCAAGATGGCCGATGACTTTCTGCCCGAGCTGGTCGAGGCCTTGGCTTCGCAGATGAACCCAGATGTGAGTAGCCTCAGCCTGGCTCCTAACTCCAAATATATTTTATCCCAAACCCTTAGCAAGTTTGCTCTGTGGCCGGACTCTGCAACAGCGCCCGCATCGATGAGCTGATGAGGAACGCCTACCAGTCGGCCCTCGATGGTACGCTCAAGGAGGACGAGGTCGACGACAGCTCCGAGGAGACCCAGAAGCCGAATCAACTGTCATGCGGCAACTGCAACCTGCTCTCCCGCATGATGCACTCCAAGTTCGCGGCCTACAATCGCGACGACATGGTGGAGCAGTTCCTCCATGTGTGCGGCTCTCTCTCCAGCTTCTCGGATGCCTGCGCCAACATTGTCCTCACCTACTTCAACGATATCTACAATCATGTGAGCAAGCAGTTGGACTCCGATGCCGTCTGCCATGTGTCGGGTGTGTGCGCCTCCAAGTACCATCAGCACGAGGAGGACAAGCAGCAGCAGCCGGAGGAGGCTTTGGTTGCCCTCGATGCCGGCGATGACATTCCCTGCGAGCTGTGCGAGCAGCTGGTAAAGCATCTGCGCGATGTCCTGGTGGCCAATACCACGGAGTCGGAGTTCAAGCAGGTCCTGGAGGGTTTCTGCAAGCAATCGAAAGGCTTCAAGGACGAGTGCATCAGCATCGTGGACCAGTACTACGATGTGATCTACCAGACGCTGACCAACAAGTTGGATGCCAACGGAGCCTGCTGCATGATTGGCATTTGCCAGAAGCAGAACCCCACGAAGGTGAGCGCTCCCATTATGCCCCTGCTGCCCGTCATTGAGCCCGCCCAGGTGAAGATCACCATCGAGAAGCTGGAGAAGCACGAGCGGAAGCAGCTGGG
Organism: Drosophila tani; assembly: GCA_008042535.1. NCBI lineage: Eukaryota > Metazoa > Arthropoda > Insecta > Diptera > Drosophilidae > Drosophila > Drosophila tani. The sequence continues at coordinate 82,454 of VNJO01013280.1, forward strand.
TGCCAGTGAGCCCAAGTTCACGCAGCAGCAGATCCAGGACATGCAGCTGCCCATCGATCACCTCATGGGTGCCCAGAATCCTGGCGCCTTGGTAAACGGCGGTGAGCTGTGCACCATCTGTGAGTACCTGCTGCACTTTATCCAGGAGACACTGGCCACCCCGGCCACCGATGACCAGATCAAGCACACCGTGGAGAACATTTGCAGCAAGCTGCCCCAGGGTGTGGCCGGTCAGTGCCGCAACTTTGTGGAGATGTACGGAGATGCTGTGATTGCCCTGCTCGTCCAGGGATTGAACCCACGCAGCGTGTGCCCCATCATGCAGATGTGCCCGCGCAATCTGCCCAAGAGCGGAGACGTCGAGGTGTTCCATCCGTCGCCAAAGCCAGTCAATGATGAGCAGGACGCGCCCACCTGCCCGCTGTGCCTGTTCGCTGTGGAGCAGGCCCAGGCCAAGATTCGTGATAACAAGTCCAAGGTGGGTTTTGATGATTTCCTTTTGTAATTTATTCAAATTTCCCCTTTCCTCGCTTAGGCCAACATCCAGAAGGTCCTCGATGGCCTGTGCACCCATCTGCACAACAAGCTGAAGGACGAGTGCCTGGACTTTGTCAACACCTACTCCAACGAGCTGGTGGACATGCTGATCACCGACTTCAAGCCCCAGGAGATTTGCGTGCAGCTGAAGCTCTGCCCCAAGTCCAAGGACACACTCGGCGACATGGGCATCAGTCTGGAGGATGACCAGGACGACTCCAGCAGCGAGGAGGAGGGCGATCACTTCAACGACATCGAGACCTTGGAGGAACTGCCCCCTCAGCTGGCCTTCGACGAGGGCTTTAACGCCGCACCCAACTGCCTGATTTGCGAGGAACTGGTGAAGACCGTGGAGAAGAAGATGGGTAAGCATCCCACGCGGGAGAGCATCAAGAAGATTCTGGATCAGGACTGTGACAAGCTGAGGAAGCCGGTCTCGGCCAAGTGCCACAAGATTGTGGAGAAGTACGGCGACACCATTGCCGATCTGCTGCTCAAGGAGATGGATCCCAAGCTGATATGCACCGAGCTGGGTCTCTGCCTGATTGCCGACATGGACATGGACTGTGAGTATTCAAGCTGTTCCCTATGCCTTAACCCCTTTGGAAATCCTGTAACTTTGCAGTGGAAATGGATGAGGCCTTGAAGTACGATGTGATTGCCCTGCCCCGCAAGGACGAGATCAAGGAGCCGCCCACCTGCGTGCTGTGCGAGTTTGTGATGACCAAGCTGGAGGCCGATCTCAAGAACAAGACCGAGCAGGATGATATCAAGCGGGCCGTTCTGGCGGTGTGCAACCGCCTGCCAGCCACCATTCGCAAGCAGTGCGACACCTTTGTCGAGGGCTATGCCGCTGCCATCATCGACCTGGTGAGCAAGGTGCCACCCAAAGAAGTGTGCCAGAAGCTGCAGCTCTGCTTCAGCCAGGCCGTCACCGACGAGGTGTTGGAGTGCGGCGTCTGTCACGGCGTCACCCAGGCCCTGTTGCCATTCCTGCGCGAGAAGGAGGAGAACAAGGACGCCACAGTACTGCAGATGACCTCCACGGCCTGCGAGAACTTGCCGGCCAAGTACTACAAGATTGTAAGCTTGATATTTATTAAATTAAGTTATTATTTAGCTAATGAAATCTTTGCAGTGCTCTGAGATGATCTCCATCTATGGCAACAGCATCAAGAACCTGGCCCAGCGCTCCTATGTGGATCAGTCGCATGTCTGCGCCGAGATAGGCAAGTGCTTCGAGAGCGAGAAGTCGTCGCTGGCCTTTGCCAGACTTACAGGTGAATCAAGGACCCCTCTGACTCAAAACCTATCTCTAACTTTTATTTCTCTCAAAGCCTAAGATCGTCGCCCCATTGAGTGATTTGTTGTGATGCGAGGAGTACAAGGATTAGCCGAGGAAATGGAGTGAAGAGGAGGCGGCCCACGCTTTATATATAACTTTACATATATCTGTTTATACATTCTTCAACGATTTACTGTAAATGAAACGACAATTACTTACTTTTGTTTCCCCGTTTTAACCTGTTTTGGCTCTAAATTTGTTAGGAGAATTTGTGATGAAACTGATTTTATAAACGCACTCGATCGAAGCGGGCTGAAAAAAAGTGAAACTTAACTGAAACTAAAACTGACCATAAGCAGTAACCATAAATCGTACTACCAAAATATACAAATTAGCGAAATCAAAAGCCACTAACTTTGTATCTATATCCCCATCTGTCCGAGTCAGTTGAGCAGTGTGTGTGCTTAGTCTAAGATATCAAAGAAAACTGTGTAAAATACGAACATTGATCTTATATAAATCATAAAGTAAACATAAACCAACCAAGCAGCACTTCATTGACTACTCTCGGTTGCTGAAACCCATATATTTGTTAGCCAAAATGTTTGAGAACTCGCTGCTGATCATCAAGCCGGACTACATGCACAAGCGGCGGCCCGTGCTGCTCAAGTTGCTGTCCGAGGGATTCCAGCTGCAGGGCAGTCGCAAGCTGAACTTCTCGCCGGAATTGGCAGCCGAGTTTTATGCCGACTATGCGGATGAAAAGGGCTTCATGCTGGAGGTGATTCTGCTCTCCAAAGGAGTTTCAGAGGCCTTTATAGTCACCAAGGAGAATGGGGTGCAGGACTTGCTCAATATAATGATTTGTTACTTGTGAGTTTAGGTTTATGGTTAAAGGAAGATGGTGAGAGTTTAGATTAAATTCACAGCGGCTCCGCCTCGGATCTGGAGCGGAATATTCATGTTACCAAGAATGCCAGCAGCGTGGCTCGCGAGATTAATTTTATTTTTCCAAACTGTAAGGGGATTTAGGGACTTAAACTTTAATTCCTGTAATATAAATCCCTCAACCCCCCCCTAGACATCCATGAGCCCCATCAGATGTTCGATCGGAAGAACTTCTGCAGTCGCCCCATGCTTAAGCCGCTGCTCGAGGAGATCTACGAAATTCTGCAGAACACAGACTGCAGCCAGGAGAACTGGAAGGTGCGCCTATCCGATTATTTGGTGCGCAGCAATCCGAAGATCCCGCAGATTAGCAACCAGTGTCAAGTGCGTCCGGAAACGGGCATCCAGGACAAGTCACAGCAAACGGCCATGACCTATGCCCCCAAGCCGAGTGTGGCGGGTGTGCCACCGCGCACGAAGAAGACCGAGAGCACCAGCTCACCATTGTCCTCCACTTCGCCGCACTCCTCCATGCTGCTATCCAGCTCGTCGTGTGTCACCTGCGGCGGATTTGAGAGGTCGGAGCCTTGCATCTCGGAACTGGATCTCAATAAGCGCGTGGAGCCGCATGACATCGAAGAGGTTTGCGTGGACGAGGAGATCCTTTGGAGGGAGGTGGTGGTGTACGAGGAAATTCAGCCCGAAGAGGAGCAGGAGTCCAAGGAGGGTCACGTCGGTGACTTCGAGGGTGAGGGAGAGGCCGACGCTAGTGGCTCGGATGTGGAGTCGGACCAGAGTGACCACGCGGCCCCACCGCCGCCAGCACAAGATGAGGGGTCCAGCGAGGAGGCAGCTCCACCACCAGCAGCCGCTGAAGAAGCTGCTCCACCACCAGCTGCTGAAGAGGCTGCTCCCCCGCCAGCTGCTGAAGAGGCTGCTCCACCGCCAGCTGCCGAACCAGAACCAGCTCCAGCTCAAGAAGCGGCTCCTGCCGCGGAGGAGGCTCCCGCTGCTGCCGAAGAAGCTCCCGCAGAATAAGCTCATTTGACCTTTGCACCTGTTGCCGCCACACCGTTTGTTTGTTTATTGAAGCATAGAAAAAATGGCCACAAATTCGCGCAATTTTCGCAGCATCCCTGCGGCACTGCATCACCACCCACAGCAACAGCAACAGCAACACCTCCGAATGGCAAATGCGCACTCGCAGAATTCGGGGAGAAGGGTCCAACAGCTCGCCCTGCAGTTCTTTTTTTTTCCACCCGGAAAGTGCAGCGACATCAACAGGAGCAACAGCCACGACAGCAACAGCTTTTGGCCCTATTGCAAAAACATAGGCCGTTTTTTTTCCCCCTTGTCAAGTGTCCAATAAAAATACGCAGAAAAATAGAAAACAAACAATGGAATCCGAAATAATTTGTGGGCCAACTCTCGCGGCAAAAGTAAGCCTTGCATGTGGCACACTTTTGAGCCATGCAAAGTGGTTGCAATTAACCCAATTATAGGGATATTAAAGGGCCAATTGTACGGATTAGCAATTTTATTGATTTTAGCCATTTGATTGGTATAGAAAAGGGTGGCAAGCTAGAATAACATAAATTAAACAATTTAAATAACTTTAAAAATGATAAAATATAATAATAAAATGTAGGTAATTATTTCAGCTTAAACTAATTTGGGAAAATGCAACAAATGCGAGCCAGGAAAACCCTTCACTTTCAGTTTTTGGAATCCTAACCGAATTTTCATATTGTTTGTTGTCAGAAAATAAGTATGCGTTGCGTATGTTTATTAGCCCGGCAGGCGCCATATCTGCTAGGCGAATCAAGCGGAAGTTCAGGAAGTTTAGTTCCGCCTTGCAGGACACGAGTACGCCCACCTGAGGCAGGTGATTGTCCCGAACTAGGCTAAGCTAACGAACACCTAGGCTATGCACAGTGGTCTGAAAGGGAAGTAAATTAAAAGCGGTTAACAAAGTATTAACATGCTAAAAAATTGAATATTATTCAAGGAATACATTTAATATCAATTAATCCTTTATTTTGATTTTGTCATTAAGTTGTAAATTTTAATAGTAAAATGTAATATTTTATATTCTTTCCTTTTTCTATCTTGACAATACTTTTGAACACATTTTTAATTAATTTGAAATCTACTCCGATATCTGTCGAAATTCTATAATATTTAAATGATCTTTTAAACTTGATTGATTGAAATAATAAATTCATATGTATATTAATACTTAAACTGATTTATTTGAATAAAATAATTCTTAGCCAATTTCTGAACGCAAAAAATCTTCTTTTAAGATCTTAACATCTTAAAATAATTTACTAGTTTGATTTATATTTCCCCGTAACTAATTTCCGATAGTCCCCAAACCACGGTGGCCTTATAAGCCGCCAGCTCAGCAATTGAGATTGCGAAAAGTTGTTGTTGCGGGCGCGTGTTTCAATGCCATACCGTTCCACCGCTCCCCAGCAACCACCCCCGGGAACGGCGAGAGTGGGAGAGATGATGGCGAGAGCAAAAGCTCTCCGGACGCCGTGCGCTATGCAACGCTTTCTGCTGGCCACTTGCCACCCACTCCCCTTTCCGATTTCTGCGGCTTTTCTTCCGCGTTTTTTTTTTGTTGCCTTTTTTATTGCCGACGTCCAGGGGAAAATCGGCAGGGCAGTCGGTATCTGTCCGCCGATTTCGCTGCCACCGCTTCGCTCCGTTCCGCTCGCGTCCTGTGTCCCGGGTTCTGGGTCCTTCTGAAAATAACAAATAATTACTCAAAATAATAGACGCCGAAGCTTTCGCCAGCGACTGCGCAGCCGGCGTCACAATCGCAGTAGCCGTCGCCGTCGACGTCGAGTCGGAACTGAACAGAACTGAAAGAGAATTGAATCGGTTTCGCAATACATACACAAACAATAGGCGCTGGGAAGTAGACGACGGCGAATCCTTGGCGGCTCAGCATTTCCACCGAATTCGCGTCGAGGAAAAGCGGAAAATCGGAAAAGCGGAGCAGTCAGCAGTCAGCGGCCATTTCGTATTGATTTTCAAGTGTGGTAAGCGGCAGCGCCAGGAAAAACGGGACAAAAGACTCGGGAAAAACACGGTGAAAAGCCCACCAAATGGCAATGAAAAAGGCGCAAGCAAATGTCAATGGCCAAGAGCTACAAAAAAAAAAAAATTAAGGGGGCGCGGTGGTGGTGGGTTGAGGAAGTGCCAAAAAATGCCAAAAAGGCAGTGCAAAAAGTGGCTAAAAATGTGGCAAGAAACAGTGTGAAAAGTGTGCACTTAAGTGCTGACCAAAAATAGTGAAGGAAAGCCCGAATTGTGCGTTAAATATAGCCCGCTTAAAAATAAATCCGGGCAGACACGGAAAAGCCCCAAACCTCAAGTCCAGAAAAGAGGCAAGAGGCGAGAGGCGAGCGGCAAGAGGAAGAGGAAGCCCGAAGAAGCGGAAGAGGAAGAAGCGGCCGGCATACACACACAACCACAAGGGGGTGGCAACCCTACGCCCGCAAAAAGGGGGATGGCTTCGGCTTCGCCTTCGACAGCGGCCAAAAGCTCAAGTCACAAATTTTTGCGCAAGGGCAGGCCGCCGCACTGAGTCGAGTCGAGAGTCGAGTGCTTTTCCGCAAGGGGGGTGGATGCCGCTCTGCCTCTGCCTCAGTCGCTGCCTCAGCCAGCGCCGACGCCGACGAAATTTCGCAACACTCGCATAACACACGCACAACGCGGCACAATACACAATACACTCCCCCACAGCTTACAGTTCCAGAGCTCGTTTGTTAGGGGTGGCATTGCTTGGGTTCCGGGAACGGAATGGGATTGGCACAGACCGCAAAGGGAAATAACGGTGACTTAAATACCCTTGCACTGATAGGAGAACTTGTGAATATATTTATTTAAAAGAAAATTAAAAGACAATTAATTAATTGATAACAGATCGTGATCTTTGAATATTAATTGCAACCGAAAGGACTGTGAAGTTATAGGAGATTGTTACCGAAATATGTCGAATATATCGCAGGAAAAGCCACACTTGTTTTTTTAATTTCGAACTTGACCTCGAGCCGGCAAAGCTCACCAATACCCAATTATATCTTTGAGTTATCCTAACTGTCGTGCTCCAGACTTATAAAGATTTTTCGCTTAGAACTGTGCTGTGAATACCGAGTGCAACTATGGAAATATATTATGTAAGTAAATACCCTCCCGAAAGGGAGTACCGTGACATATGCCTAATATTGAAAAGGTTTTGCCTTTTAAATAATAATATGTTTCCAAAGTCTTAGTGTTAGAATCAATGCTTAAACCTAAAAAGTCCTGTGCCTTAATGGGGTATTTCTCCCCTGACTAACCTCTGTTCCATTCCATTTAATTCCTTTCCTTTCCTCTTCCTCTCCGCAGAGCGGCGCCGTTAACATGGACAAGATGACGGTGGCCCAGAAGAACGCATATCTCGAGGCCCATATGGCCGTGCAGCAGCAGATGGCCCAGGCGGCCATTCAGTTCAAGCAGCAGCAGACCCAGCAACAGGGCTCCCCCACCACGGCCAACAACAACAACAGCCAGCAGAACAACGGCAACATGCAGCAGCAGCAGCAGCAGCAACAACAACAGCAGCAGCAGCAACAGCAACAGCAGCAGCAACAACAGCAGCAGCAGCAACATTACGCGGCCACGATCAAGGTGCCACAGATCAGTTCCTCGAGCGCAGCGGCAGCGGCGGCGGCGGCCGGTGAGAGCACATTCACCGTTCCCGACGACGGCATGGGCTTCGAGGGCGGCGTCCGGGTGCTGCAGAGCCTCGGCACCTGGTCGGCGGCCGAGCAGCTCACCTACAATATACCCAAGCCGAACCTCATTCCCTTCACAGAGCCGTACGTGGAGGGGGGCTCGATGCACCCCGCCAGCCGACTGAAGGCGCTGCAACAGGTGCAGCAGGCCTCCTCGGGGGTGCGCAAAACCAATCCCTCAAAGTGTGAGTATTTAATAAAAAAATAATAATAAAAAAATAATAAAATAATAGGATAATTATATTTTTACCTAATTCTAACCCTTAATCTTTTATTATGTTATTACTAGCCACCAACAAGGCGTTCGAGTGCACGGTGTGCGGCAAAGGACTCGCCCGCAAGGACAAGCTGACCATCCACATGCGCATCCACACCGGCGAGAAGCCCTATATTTGTGAAGTATAAGCTGCCCTCGAGCCCCTGGTGGCCCCTGGCCATCTTTGGTGCGTCCAAATCTCTAACCAATCCCCTTCGATTCCCTTTCGATTGCAGGTGTGCAATAAGGCATTCGCTCGCAGGGACAAGCTAGTGATCCACATGAATAAGTTCAAGCACGTGACGCCCACGAACATTGCTCCGCTGGGCAAGCGGCTGAACAACATGGTCAAGAAGAAGGAGCAACCGGATCCGCCGCCAGAGGACAACAAGCAGAGCCTGGAGCTCCAGCTGCAGCAACAGGCGGTGCAGGTGGCCGCCCAGAACATCATCGTGCAGTCCGCCCAAGGGGCGCCGGCGGCGATTCCCGGGATCATCATCCCGCACCACCAGCAGCAGCTCTCCTGGACCTGCGAGCTGTGCGGCCGGATGTTCTCGAGTCGGGACGAGTGGTCCATCCATGCCAAGAGTCATCTGGAGGTGAGAAGATGTCGGTAGAGCCTCCTGGCACCACGGAACCAGGCAGATATCCTCGGAGTTCCATAGAGCGGATTTAATTCTCCCTTTCATGACTTATTTCATGTTGCAGTATTGACAGCCGGAACGGCTAGTCGTAGAGTCAACAAAACCAGCAGCAGCAGCGGCGGCGGCGGTGGCGGGAGGAGTCATTGCTAAGACCGGGAACAGTAATCGCAGCTACCAGATGGACGCCAACCAGAACCAGATACAAATGGAGGCCCAAGCACGCAAGCAGAAGATAATCATACAAAATCAAATGATACTCAATGCCAGCCATCAGCAACAGCAGCAGCAACAGCAACAGCAGCAACAACAGCAACAGCAGCAACAACAGCAGCAGCAACAGCAGCAGCAACAGCAACAGCAGCAGCAACAGCAGCAACAACAGCAGCAGCAGCAACAGCAGCAGCAACATGTGGGCCACGGCAAAAAGGCAGCCAGAAAGCACCTGCAACATGTACAGCAGCAGCAGCAGCAACAGCAGCAACAGCAACAGCAGCAGCAACAACAGACCAGTGCGCCTATGTACAATAACAATAGTAGTAGCAACCAGAGCAACAACCACAGCAACCAGCAGCCGGGCCAAGAAGTAACTACCTATTAGACACCAGAACATCAACAGAACAGAACAGCAACACCAACAGCAAACAGCCAACAGCAACATTGAACACCTTGACCCTTACCCTTGTATTCTGTATAGTATTCTGTATTCTGTCACCCTTCCCTCGTGTCTCCCCTCTCCCCGCGAATCCAGGTGGCAGTGCCGGTGTCGCACATCATCGCCAACTCCCCAACGGCTGCCACCTACATGCAGGCCCAGCTGACCGAGCACGCCGGCAACATGCAACATGCGGGGATGCCCATCGTCACTTACAACGGCAACCAGTACTGTGTGATCACCCGGGCCCCCGATCTCGACGTGGAGGCGATGCAGAAGCCACTGGAGTACGGCCAGGCCGCCAGTGGAGCCACCAACATCATAGTGATGTCGCCCATGCAACTCCTGCCCCCGCAGCAGCAGCAGCAGCAGCCGCAGCAACAGTAAGCCAAGAGTCAGGGAGAAAGGCTAACTGCTCCCAGCTATACTATAAATACAAATTGTAAATAGAGTCTTAAGCAGCCAAGAGCGAACCCAAGTATATGTTTAAACGCACCACCCAAGTAGTGTTGGGTAAGGAGTACTCACTGTGGTGAACAAGCTCTTTTTTAAGTGAGTGAACAAATGAACAAGTGATTCATTTAAGTGAACACCTCTTTATGGTTCACTTAATCACTCAGGTGTTCATTTTTTAACAAATTAACAAGTGAACAACTGAATGAACACAAATTAACACCTCACCCGTGAGCAACACCCAACACTACTAACCGGCAGAGGAATTTGTAAATGTCAGATTATACGCATAGAGTCCCGTGTCAGTCGAATCAAACCTAGTCTAAGCAACCTAACATATCCCCCGCAGATTGTAGTTCCGTGTACTATCCCTACCGTAAGGCAGCCACAACAGCCACACTGAGATATATATATATCATTTCGATGCAGCTCCAGATCAGATCCCGCAACTAGTAAACCCCTACTCAGACCGCGTGTATATTGTATGTGTTTCTATGGCATTGTTTGTACATTAAGCTAATTACGTACTCCAATTACGTCTTCTACTAGACTCGGATCGAGGAGGAAGAGGCGAAAGAAAACGATAATGAAAAAGAAAATGAAAATATATGAAAATAAAATGAAAATGAAAATGAAAACCAAACAAGTAGCAGTAGTAGTGTCCATCAGCAAAGCTCCCAACACATCTCCCCAATCGATTCCAATGGCAAACCATGTAAAGATCAAGAGAAAATAAATTTAATTTAATTAAATAAAAATGCAATAACTTTTTGATCGGGATAGGGTTAATATTTTTATAGATATATGATTGATTTCGGGTTTGAAGTATTTTTAAGTTAATTATGTAAGTTAGTATGTTGATTTTGACGTTGTTTATAAGTAAAAAATAATTTAATTTAATTTTTGTTTGTGAAGTATGATATCTGTTTATTAAGTTTATTTACATTTCACTCATTTCTGTTGTTATAAAAAAATTCACATTATTATTAACTTAGCACTTTGTTTACAGTTGTGCTTCTCATAAATTCCCGTAATTTATTAGTTTTACAGGCAACTTACACTTGTAAATATATATAAAAAGCTTTTATAATGATTTTTCTTTCGTATTTTTTCCTGCATTTTTGTGGCTACAATTCACTTTGATATAATGAGCGCTCCGCTGATGTAAATCATGCAATATTACGTATACGCAACGTGGCCCCTACCGAGCATCGCTCAAGAGCCACTACACTCACTTCTGGCCAAGTAACGAATTGAAGCCATTAAAGCACCTAATAATTGGCAGCTGTTGTCGTTTATTATTCTCCACTGGCCAACTTTGGCGGCATTCTCGCTTTTTGGTCCAAAAAAGACTGGCCAAAAGCGAGGCAGAAAAACCAAAACATTTGGTCAACGCTGTGAGCTCACGAGAAGCAGCTTTTCGTTCCAAAAGTGAAAAATGCCGCGATTTGACCTTAGATGGAAACTCGTCTCAGTCGCAGCGCAGTCGTAGTTGGCGTCGACGCTGCACTGGCAGCAAATAAATTTCTGCTTCGCGAATGCTGTTTGCGTTCGGTTGTTAATAATACAAGTCACCCGTTGAGTTTGCTAAAGGGTATCGAGAATTTTCGGAGATATTTGCTATTAATGAGATTTACAAGTGTAAATATTTTGAATTTTAAAAAGAATTTATTTTGAATATGAAAAAGAATAGATGCAATTTTCTTATATTATTTTTTTAACATTCATTTCTTACTTTCCCAATAAAGAAGGCACTTAACATAAGAAACATTTCTTATCTCTAGCTCTTAATGCTCTTTTTTTCTCCCATTAGAGTATCTCTTAGTTGGAAAATTCACAGCATCGCCATCCACTCAGTTTTCATGTTGTTTTTTCGCAAGAATCGCAAATTAGTCTGGGCCTCGATAGCTGATCACCTGAGCAAACTCAAACCCGACTGCGAACTCAAAGGCGAACTCGACGCCTACGACAAATGACAGCGCTCACGGTGCCGCCAACATCTCCGCCGGGCTGGCTCTCGGCCTCCGCTGGATTCTTTGTGTGTCAGTCGGTTTTCGGATCAGTCGTCGTTCGGTCGCGTTGACCAAGCATTCCGCAATCCGCCGGAGATCGGAGATCGGACATTTGGCGATCATGTTGAACGGAAAGTTCTACACGGGCCTGCCGCCCAAAATGGTGGAGCGTCAGGGGGTGAAGGTGTGCAATCGCCAGGAGTCACACTTCTTCTGGCCGGATGACTCCCAAGCAGACTCGGCGGTAGAGAACCGTGTGAAGAGAAGAAACAGCCAGCAGTTGGCTGTGGATAGGCCCTTGGAGCGGCGCTCCTCGGTGCAAGACCCCTCGCCTACCGAAGTGGATACGCGCCGGATGTTCCACAAGGAGTTTGCCAACTCCTCCATTCAGTTCTACGACAATCTGCAGTCCAATCCCGCTCCTGGGACTCGAAGGGGGCTGCGTCGGGAGGTGACACCTAAGCTCACCGAAGTGAAGCCGTGGGAGGAAAGGGCGCAGGATAAGTCAATGGTGGACACCACTGCCAGTCGCCGCCAGCAGGCCTACAGCTCCAAGATCCAGTTCTACGACTATGTGAACGAGGCCGATAATGCCACCCAGAATAATGTGCGGAGGCCCCAGATGGACCTGAACGACAAGCGCGAAGTGGAGCTCAATTCCAAGAACAGCCCCAAGCTCCAGGTCAAGCGGAATGTGCGCAGTTTCAGTGTGGAACTGGAACCGAAGGTGACCAAGAAGCCCCTGAACGACAGCCCCGAATGGCGACCCCGACCACGTCCACTGCCAATGCCCAAGAGGATACTGAAGCAGTCTTCGCTGCAGGATCAGGATACCCTGGACTTTCTCGACAATCGCGTGCGGCGACTACAGTTGACCAGGAGTCCTGGTCTGCCCAAGAAGCATGTGACCTACAACGAGGAGGCGGCCGAGTATGCCTACTACGAGGATCCGCAGCTGGATCCGGCTCCGGAACCCCTCTACGAAAGTCGCCCTCGTCAGCAGCCAAATATGCCCACCGGAAGTCGCCATCAGCAGCCAGATCAACAGTTCCAGCAGCAACATCAGCAGCCGCGTTTGTTTATGGAAACTAGTCGGGCCAAGCCATTAAATATCAATAATAATAACTACCAGGCCAGCGCTAGGAAAGTCTTGCCAAAATTAACAGAGAGCCCCGGGGCAACAACAACACGCGTGCTGGATGAGGCTCCCGCTCCCGCTCCCGCCGATCCGCGCAAGCACCTGCGCAGCAGCCTCTGCTTCAGCGGCGACGCTCTCATGGTGGGCGGTACGCCGGCAGCACAGTCAGCGCAGCGCAGCTCCGCCGGCCAGCGGATCAGCGTGGGTCTTCCAGATTGAGTCTCGATCAATTCTGCTTCGAATTGCGTTTCTACTCAGCTGCAACTGCACAGGGGACAATATAAATGGAAATATCAGTAGAAAGTTTAAAATTGTTATATAGGAAAGCTGTCAAAACTTTATAGAAAGAGTCATGAATTTATAAATTTATTATTTATTTATCTAGTAACTATCTACATTCCAAATTTCAACTCAATTGAAACTATATTTCGGCCTCAACATAGGTTTTAGGTGCTGCTTAATTACAGACACAAGATTAAAAAGTTTTTAGTAATGCAAATAATGACATTAATTTGACTCTGATTACTTATATATTTTTCTCTGTGCGGTAAAGCTGACATCGAAAAACCTGCAAAAGTTAATTGAAAGCAACAGCTGCGACTGCAGCAACAAAAACCCAGCAACATTTGAAGGCGCGACAGAGGCAAGCCCAAGCCACAACTTTGTTGGCTTTTATTTTTACGATCATCTGCCCAACTTAGACTTCACCCACGAGCGAATGAGTCGGCATTCGTTGAATATATACATATAGAAATATGCACATAAACAAACCTTGATCTTGACTAATTTGTGAGCCGTCTGGCTGCCTTTGCTGCTGTTGTTGTGCAACCCGAACATGTATTAATTTAGCTTTTTAAGCCAACGCAGAATAATCTATAATTATAATAATAGAGATATGCTAATAAACTGATATACATATAACCAAATGAACTTCGAACTGGGAATCATTTAATTAAGCCTAGGGCTGTATATGGACAAACTTACTTCGATTTTTCTATAACTAATTTATGTAAATAAATAAAAGTATAGAAGTAAAAAAAATTAAAATAAGCAGGTGCAATCCCATAATGAACGTTTAACACTAAGTATTAAGTTTTAACATTTACTTTAAGATATTAAAAAGTACATTTAAACAGACCAATAACAGGTCTTGATATAATGTGTAACTTGAAAAGGTAATTAACTTTTGTACGGTTTAAATAAAAATAAAAGGAAAAGTTACGTAATAAATTAATTGAATTAATGTCAAATAAATTTAAATAATTTATAAATGTAATACATTTATAAGAAATTGCAAAATTTAATTTATATGAATATATAAATACTTACAATTGATTGAATATAAAAACTTAACCTTAACCAAAAATAAACTGATACGTCATTAATACTTTTCCTTTTTTAGAAAGCCAAATAAGACACCTTTTCTTATGGCTACTTACTGCATATAACTGCAGGTGTGTGAATTCATATGAATGCGAATTGAAAATCATTACTTCCCCAATAGTATTCAATTTGAAGATAATATTAAATTGTTGTGCACTCGGAGCCTGATTTAATCTCGAAAGAAAGCCGAAAGCCGATGGCCCCTTTAATAAACCGAAACAATGTTATTTACGGCACCCTTTCGTGCCGCCTTGCTTTATGGCCAAATTTAAATTCCCGCCAATTTGGGATTTGGGATTAGGTGGAGTCTGGGCAATCAAGTCATTGCTCTGGGCAGCTCACCTGGCCATGCCCCTTTTACGGCGATTCCAAATACCCAAACCCATTTGCAGGTCCCTGCCCCAGCAGCAGCAACAGCTCCTTTCACAAAAAACTTTCAGCAAGTTGGCCGAAAAAAGCGAAATCCGTTTGGTGGCATTGTTAAGACCCAGCGGAAATTCAAGTTGAAGTTTGAGTTGAAGTTGAAGTCCAAGAGCAAGCGCAACTCGATTGGCTCACAAGGAAGCGGGAAATTAAGCAGAGTTGCAACAATTGCGGCGGCCACTTTGCCACTTTGCAACAATTGTCACGCGTGTTGAACTTGAGCTTGACCTTGGCTGAAAAGTGGGAGGGGATTTCCACCCATTGTCCACTTGTCCAGCTCGCAAATTGCAGCACATCCAGCAATCAAGCACTTCCAAGGCTTCAATTTAGTCGGGAATTTAATTAAAGCATCGCCTTAATTGCCAGCAATCTCCATCTGCCATGGGAACTGCAAACTAGCAGAAAAAAAAACTAAAAAAGAAACCGAGACACATGCGGACAGGATAAGCGTGCAAAATAATTGTGCAAATGAAGCGTGGTGAAATGTTATGCAAGTCACTGGTCCCCCTGTCCGTCCATATCGACATCCAAGTCCACAGCCACATCCACATCCATTGCCATTTCTATTTCCACTTCCCCAGCTCTCAGACATGACAAACAGCCTCCGTATAGTATACACCTTCCGCATTACGATCGCGCATCCTGGCCATAGAAAGTAGTCCAAGCGTGCCGGCAAAAAAGGCCAAAATGCAGAGCCAGCTGGCTAACATTTCCTGGCTCGCTGGTGGCCCCTGCTGAACCTGAACTTCGGGCCCAAAGCGGCGAGCGTTTATTGGGTAACTGATCGGAATGGCTAATGCGCCGTGAAAACCCGTTTGCAGATCGTTTTTTGATTCAAACAATCCGATAAGGCGGCTCTTCTGCCCCTCAAGAGTGGGTGGATGACTCTCTTGGCGGCAAACAATGGGCAACTGAAAAAATAAAATAAAGGGAAGTAGGAGGGAAAAATGGCAAGAAGAAAAAATAATTGTCTATGAGTATTTAATGCTAAATAAATTATAAATTCATGATCCGTAAATGAAACATTTTTACTCAAAATTTATTAAGAATTTAAAGCAACCTACAAATAATTCAGATAACCACAACAAGTGCCCACCAATATTATTATTAAGCTGTAAGCTCTTTCTCTTTTGGAGGAAAATGATTTTAAATTGGAAAACTCAACCATAAAGGTATCAATCTCTACACCTTTTACCCTGAGAGTAATCAACATCACACCGTCCATAAAAAGTATCAATTTGCGAATATTCCTACTATCTATAATTGCACTTTTTGTGTGTTCAATTTGCTTACTTTCTTATTAAGTCACAAAAGCTAAATCCCCACAGCCCATTTACAGTCTCGAAGTAGCTAATGGGCCTCGTTGTGAGTAATTGCGGCCATAAAGAAACATTTTATTTAAGACCCCATCCCCCTTGCGAATGCGCTCTATTTCCTACTGGAAATGCAAATGATGCCTCAGTTTCAGTTTCGTTTCCTCCAGCTCCAGCCCCAGCTTTGAGTTGTAAGTTGTGAACTGTAGCTGTATCTCAGTAGCAAGTCCATGCGTGAAGCGGAGATTTCGATCTGGTGGGCACTGGCGGCGGTGGATACTGGCGGCTCACCTGGCAGGTTTCAATTGCGATTGCTTTGGCGATTGCAAAACATGTTGCGGCTGGCTCTGGCTCCGGCTCTGGCTCGAGGAAGCTGGCATAAAACTGTTGCGTCCGTTGGCCGAACTTTCAGTTTCGTTGGGGCCACGCTGGTGGTTGATGCGACTTGCCACCACTGCTGCTGGAGAGAGAGTTAAATAAGAGCTTAGGAAACACACCCCACTCAAAATGCGACTCTGCTGCAATGTAAGCTGCTCTTGACACCTGGATTAACACACCTGACACTCACACTTAATTTGGATTATAACCTCTGGTCCTCAGTTCTGGGCTGCTGCGATGCTTCTGGTCACGGCCGCCTCCGGGCTGAGACCACCAAGATCGTATTACCGGAGGAGCTACTTCAGTGCACTGGCTCAGGGTGCCGGACACGGACATGGACATGCATCAAGCTCCCTGCCAGGACCTGTGAGACTGGGACCCGCCGGCCACCTGCGATCCGATCTGCAAACAAACGAGAGCAAACATCGGCCTGTCAGCAAAAAGTATCCCAAGAAGAGCCACTATAGGCCCTACGGATCGGTGAGTTATGGCAGTATATGGATAAATATTAAATCTTAAAACATTATCCGTAATATTCAAAACTCAAGGAAGCCTTAAAACTATTAAAAATTTTAAGAGCACTTTTAATTCTTTTTTGAGAGATCTATCCAAATTAATAACAAATTATATTATTATTTTATAGCAAGAAGAGGATGACTACTCTGGGGAGCGTTACAACTCCGCCGAGTACTCTGCAGAGTCCTCGGTGCAGGACAGCCGGGAATACTCCATTGGCACCCAGATCCGTGTCCAGCATCCGATCACAGTGCCCAAGAAGGCGAGCAGCTCGGGATCCGGATACCCGAAGCAGCCCAAGTATGTGACAGCGATACCCTACAAAGCCACGGGCTATGGCTCCGATGTTCACGTTGGATCCGCATCCGGAGAGGATGTGGGTCCTCCGCCGAAGCGAAACAAGTGGAATCCCGTGCAGTACGAGGCGGAAGTGGATCCCTTCCATTTGGTGCCGCCGCCCAAGGCCACCGCCGCCTCCAGCAGTAATTCGTATAGTGTCTATGAGTCGGATCACGACGACTACGAGGTGGTGCCGGTGCCGCGACCAAAGAGCCACGATCGCTACAAGAACGTGGCCTCCAAGAAGCAGATCGAGGCCTACCTGGAGGACCAGCAGAAGCTCCTAGACGAGGCCATCAAGGTGCAGCTTCTGAACAACCCCAAGCTGCAGAAGTTCCTTAAGGCGCAGGCCCAGGAGCACGAGCAGGAGTCCCGCCCGGACCTCGATATTGAGGACTTTGAGGCCTTTCCGCCCAGCTTCTCCGGCCCAGGACCGCTACGCGGCAAGTACCTGGATCATCCACCTCCGCCGCCAAAGGGATCTCGATCCCGACGGCGTCCACCCAGCGTAGAGCTCCACCGGCCGCCCAAGTCCAAGACCCTGCTCAAGCCCAAGCGGAAGTATCGATCCACGGCACTGGTCATCAATGTGTGAGCAGGACGAGGTCCTCAGTCTCAGTCCTTGTGGATCCACTAATTTAAGCATAACCTAGGCGTACGTAGAGTAGTCGTGTTGTACAGTAGAGATGTAAATAATAAAAGACCATTTACTTTATTATTGATTTATTTATTTAAAAAATAAGATTTTACATAGAAAGAAAAATATATATTTCTGATACAAAAAATATAAATATAAATAATATAAATATAAATATAAATTCGGAAGAAAAATGCGATAACTAGAGCATAAATATAATATATAATAAATGGTTTTTTGCTCGATTATGGTGTTTTTTTCAAGAAATGATAGTCCTTATCGCTCTTAGAAGTTGAGAGTTAATGCTCATGTGAGTCTCAATGCTTGGGTAATGATTTCCTTCGACACAGCGCAGTCTCTTTATTTCCATATTGCAACGCAAGTTGATCGGACAGAATGAGAGGCCCCTATATAGTTTTCGTGCTCCTAGCCCTTACAGGATTTCTATTGGCAACTGAGGAGATAAGTTACAGGGTAAGTCAGTCTGTATGAATAATAACAATAATATTTGTGGGTCTTATTAACAGACTTTTCACCATGGTGGCGGCTTCTCTAACCACGTGGGCAAACCTTTGCCACGGCCTCACTCTACAAATTACAAAACCACACGAAGGCCGAAATATCGTCATTATTAGTCGTCCGTGTTTTAACTTTTGAGAATTTTTTATAAAGCTATGAAAAGAATTGTTATGGTTCTAGTATGGGATTATTAAAAGTAATGTGTATTATATTTATTAATCGATCGATTGCTCTTACTTGTCATTTAACGTGGAAAAAAAAGCAAAACTGGTTATCGCTTTTATATAAAGAGCAATATAAAGTCTCACCCGTAGTCATTCCAATATTGCAACTCAAGTGAATCGGTCAAAATGAAAAATCTCTATATATTCTTGTTGGTCCTAGTCTGGACAGGATTTCAATGGATCACTGGGCATCCACAGGGTTTTGATTCCAGTGGAACTATCGTAAGACTAATCTACGGATAATTACAAAATCATCAATTGATAAAAAAAAATAAAAATTCTGAAATTCTACCAGAGGGCGCAGTGGGATGGATATGGATATATTATACCTGTACAAAATCCTGGAGGTAGCTGGAATTTATCTAAAGGAGGTAGCTGGGATTTATCTAAATGACCCTCAGGATCTGTCTAAGAAATCACAGCCAGATATAAATCCAAGAGGGAAACTTAAGTAGTTCCAGATAGCTACAAAAAAATAATAAATTTCTCGATCACATTTTTGCCAATAAATGACTGGTTAACAGGTAATTTTCTCAACAATTTGGGAGAGGCTAGGCTATTTCTGATTCTGGGACCCTCCTGGCTGCTGATCCTCCTCCATCTCCTGCTCCCCTCTAACTGCTTGGAGCCCACTGGGTCCGGACTGGGAGTCATCCATCATTTCAGACGGCGCGTAGATCTTCTCATCGGTAACCACAAGGCTATTCACGGACATTGAGGTGACCAGCGTGGAGTTCGGCTGGATGGCATACTTCCCGACCAGCCCGCCCCTCTCGCTGGCCACCGTGTCCGTGCGCAGGTAGGTTGCCCCCTTGGCAGTGATCACGCATAGATCGATGTTCGATCCGGAGCCCAAATCGTTGAAGACCCCGGCCGAGATTGCCTCGCGCACCAGCTGCTTGCCCTCCTCATACTCCAGATTCGGATGCCAGCCGTGCTCCAGGACGGACATGGCCGCCAGAGTGCCGGAGCCCATGGCGACGTACGGTATCTTGTCGTTGGAGCCGCACGGATAGATGCAGTAGATCTGCGGCCCCGACTTATCCACGCCGCCCAGCAACAAGGCGGCGCCGATGTGGCCCTGGTAGCGGAACAGGGTGCGGCGGAGGAGCATGGTGGCGCAGACCACAGGCACCACCGAGCGCCCCGTGTTCAGGCTGTGCATGTCCAGCTCCGCGGAGGTCAGCACGGTCATCATCTCAGTGTCGGCGGCGGTGCCAGCGCCACAGCAGCTAGTCCAAGTAAAAGATAAATTAATTAAATAAATAATTAGAGCAATTCCCGAGATCCTCACTAGATGTGATTCTGCAGGTAGTGGATCTTGGAGCAGTTCTTATCGGAGACGATGGGTCCTTCGGTGGCGCGTGTATCGGCACCCAGGATAACGCCATCCTTGTAGATAAGCCCCACAATGGATGTCCCAGTGCGAACTGCCTTCGGCGGCTGGTATCCCTGGGCCAGCAGCTCCGCATTTCTGGGGAGGAATGAGTAAGGATCCGGGCAATGGTTTCCATGGATACTCACCGGCGGCAGTTGACGAAATTGAATCCGGAACGTAGTCCGGGAGTATCCGCAGACTTGCTGTGAGTGGGCAAGTGGAACATAGTGTGTGTGTGTGTTGGGTGGGAACTGGGGAAAATCACTGGCTATAGTCAGTGTGAGATGTGGAAAAGCTGTGGGCAGTATATTGAGTGATTCTGGGTATCTTGAAATGGCAGCAAAGTCTACGATACAGTTGTTGGGATTCCATCCAGATGGCTCTAAAACTAAGAATCTGTACAAGATTATAATACCCTCTGCAAGGGTATATATAGTATGGCGGCTTTATATTGCCTGTAACATACGTTATCAGTTGCCACTAAGTTATATTACCCATGTATTTATATACTAAGGAGGGAACTTTCGTATCACTGTTGTGCAATGCTGGGACCCAAGCTCAAGACGATTCTCAGTTCCGTACTTATTTCCATATTGCAACTCAAGAGAAGTGGTCAGAATGAAAAATCTTTACATATTTTTGGTGCTCCTAGTGTGGACAGGATTTCAATGGATCACTGGCCAGCCACTGGGACTTTATTTAAATAAACAAACGGTAAGCTCTTTAAAAAGAACATGTCCATGAAAAACTGTTAATCTACGTATATTTCAGAATAATCAGCACCTAATCAAATTTTCGCAATCTTGGCATAAGGCAAACATTAAGTTTTATCCCAATGGAACAGTTATACCAAGGCGTGGAAGTGGCTGGAACTAATGTGATGGGACACTGGATATGTTCATAGACGAATTATTACTCGAGGAAAATTGTAAAATAATAAAGTAATAACACAAAAAAAATTAAAAACTAATGAAACTTATAATTTAAATAATGAGTGGCGACCTCTGGCAGTGTCTACATGAACTAAGCACGCACCTTACAAAAGCGGTTCCTATCTTAGCTAAAGTGAAGCAAGTTTAAATAAGTGGCAACTCTATTAAAGGCGCCCTCTACTGGCAGCAGGTAGCACTTGCGTCGGTAAGCGGAAGAAATTAAAATTTAATTAGAATCATTTAAATTTGTTTTTACGCATTAATCTGTAACTTTACAAAAAGAAACAAATTTAATTGAAAATCGAGTTTGTCACACCCACAAATCGTTAAAAGAGGGACCCAAACTTGTGACTTTTGGCATTTTTAAAAATAATTCAGATTCAACTGGGCACTACGAATAATTAATTTAATCTTATGGCCATGTTAAAAAAAAATTAAAGTAAAATTAATTTATATATTAAAAACCTTTTAGTCTCGTAATGAATTTGAATTTGCAATTATGCAAATCAAACTTATTATTTTACATTTAAAATGTTTAAAAAAGGAATTTAAAGGTTGACCTTTTTTTAATCAAAATTATATAAAAAAAGTTCATATTTATAACAAGCTCTCATATCGGCTTGATCCATTGCTTGAATTATTTTTTGTGTACGAATTTGTATTAATCATAAAAATAAAAATAGCCGCGTAAAGAGCACTTTGACAAACACACCCATGACAACTGCTCTGATCGATCCCGGGCATATTCTAGACATTTAGACTTTTACCTCTTTCGCAAAACCCGATCGCAAAACGAAAATCCGTCATTGAGCAAGCCAGGCCACTCGATCCAAATGGAATCGATTGCGATTGCCGCAAAAGTGGGTGAAAAAAGGCACGTGAAGAGAAAAAAAGAAAAAAAATATATATAAAACAATAAGCGAGAAACAAAACCGAATTGATTTTCTTAATTGACTGAGCAATTTCAACAGAAGCCAGACCCAGAGCCGCGCAGAAATCCAAGCTAAGCCGGACCCAAGCTCAGTCCACAACAAAACTGACCTTGAAAGCCAAGCAGCTCTGAAAAGTGTTGCTAATATTGTTAGCAATTATTGTTAGCCATTGTTGTTGTTGCTGGTGGTGGTGAAAAAGAATGCCAGCCGGTGTTGGATGTGGAAAGTACAGGGGGAAAAATATTGGCACTACCTAAAGGGTTAGCCAAGTTAACAGTACAGTATATAATAGAATATAAATTTAAAAACAAATCTCTTTAAAATTAAATTTTTTTCTATATAAAATATATTTATTTACAGTTTTATTAAGTTGTTTGATACTAAAAATGTAATTTTTTACACTGTGCATACTTAATAAATCAACTAAGATTATGAAAAATGAACGTTTCTTAAAAGACTAGTAATTAAAATGAAAATTATTAGTTGGCTTGACAAAATTTTAAATTATTTAAATATATATAATTATGCAGAATCACACAGTCACTTCTGAAACCGATTATGAGTTTGAGTCTTGCTCTTATAATTATATAGATATTTAGATTTTATAATAATATAATTTCCCTATTATTTATATAAAAGAACTATCGAAACTTGATTTTGCTTTATTAATGCCAATAAATATAATAATTATCATTACCTGTAATTTGCAGAGTATAATAATTAAATTCTACTTAGAATTCAAAGGGAGTAACGGGGGGAGCTGGCATTGTTGCGTTCGATGGGGCATAAAATTGGGCAAAATATTTGGATGTAATTAAGCCGCCTTAAGCCGCCACAACTGGAGCCTGACGGATCGAATAGCGTTGGGATTAGGAATTGATTTGCGGCACCACTCCCCCACCTGGAACTGCGATTACACATGGTTTTCCGGCTCAGGCCACACACTGCATACACCGCTCACACCCACATCCATGCTGGGGACGGGCGCCAAGTTGATTTCATTTTCATTGGAATTTTGCACAATTGGCCAAGATTACTGTCAAATGGGCGAAACCAGTTTGAGGTCTTTCCTTGTTGGTCGCATAGAATCGTAACAGAAACCGAGCCAGAAACAGAAACAACAGAAAAACTAAGGCTGGAACCCGTTTTGCATGTACGAAAGTCGGTTGTGTAATGCTGCAGTTGGAGTTTTCACGGGGACGAGGGAAGGGATGCAGCACTAACTGGGCGTTCACCGCTCCGAGGTGTTTAGATAAATCTGTTAGAAATTAAATTAAGACCAGCTGGTATTTCACACTCTAAAAAATCAGCTTGTGCTAAAAATAAATTAGTTATGATCAAATGCTGACAAAAAGTTTAAAATTTAATCTCTCTAGAAATCAAAAGACTGAGGACACAAACTTGGTGTTCAATATCGTATATTGCTCTTACTGTTTACGTTTATCTTTATACAAAATTGCGTAGACGTCCCAAGGCCCAATTCTAAACATTTTTTCAATTCATTTTTAAATTGGATCAACATCTTCGAAGTTTATTTGCTTCACTTCGCCAAGAATTATAATTAATTGGGGAAACTGGAATCATATATCATAATCCACCCTTTGGATATTTTGAATACAGCAACATTATTAGGATTAAACAATTAATATTTAAAATTTTTCATTAGCAAGCACCCAAAGCATAGATGATGCCATATAATTTTCTCTGTGTAGGATTATAAATTACAAACAGTACGCATATAGGAAGTACGATACATAGTTACAATTTGCTCTTAAACATATCACACAAGAGTTTTGATGGAGTCAAGAAGAAGTTAATAAACACACAGAAATGTGGGACAAATAAATATCTAAAATTATATGAAGAAATATCAATTTGATAAAAGATCAAATTAATCCTTTTCATATCCTTTTTGATATTATTTTCCGACACTACTCTGTTGTGTGTAGAAAGAAAGGAAGTTAAAGAAAAAAGAAGGTCCCTAATGAAGAAGATGCAGCGTGTCTGAGTGGGAGGATCCTTGAACCTGGTTAAAGGACGATTCTAGATCGTGTTGAGGGACGATCCTAGACCTTGTTGAAGGAGTAGGTGAAGCCGTCGGGCGTGCGGTTCAGGGAAAGCTTTCCGGGCGGCGAGAAACGATGGGGATTGGGCGTGGTCGTGGGATAGTACGCCTGCTGCGGCTGCTGCTGGGGCTGCTGCTGATACTGGGGCTGGTACTGCGGCTGCGGGGCAACGGGCTGCGGATTGTAGGCGGGCTGAGGAGCTGGGCGGTACTGCGGCTGCGGGGCAGGCTGCTGGTAGCTCTGTTGGTTCTGGCCGAACGAGGGATCGTTGTACCGGGGATCGTAGGATCCATCATCGCCATAGTCGTTGCTGCGGAAAGCGGGCTGGTGCTGAGCCTGGGGAGCGGGAGCCTGGTACTGTGGCTGGTACTGCTGCTGCGGCTGGTATCCCGCCGTGGGCACGGGCTGTGGGGGTGCTGGAGGTGCCTGAGGCAGATGGTCACCGGAAGCTTGGAAGCTGGAAGCGAGAAAAAAATTCATATTAAAATTTATATTTTATGTTATTTTTTCTTCCAAAATATAAAGGGAACTGTGTCACCTACCCATTCTTGCCCGCTGTGTACGAGATGGTGCGTCTCTGGCCCGAGGGATCCACATAGCTGTAGCTGCCGTGGCGCGTGCCATCCGCATCCGTCTCCTCCTTGAAGTTGATGCCATCCTCCTGCTCGTAGGCAGCTCCGAACTTGCCATCTCCGGAGAGGTAGCGCTGCTCACTGATAATGGCCGCCGTCTTGGGGTCCTGGTGATAGTGCTGGCTGGAGGCCAATGCCACCAAGGTGGTCAGTGCGAGCTGAAAATAAGTCCCCATTTGGTTATTCCTTGGCAAGAAAATTTATTGGAAAATCTTTCTAAAGCTGGCATTATGTTTTTTTTTAATTACTCTAAAAAAAACAGTACAACTTTAAGAACAAAAAAACGTGAATTCCTTGCTATTTAATTTTAAAATAAAAGGAGGGCAGGCAACACGGAAATATTTTTTAAAGTAGCTTGGAATTGGCATGTCCGACCAAAGGATTTTAAAAATGATTTGCTTTATATTTAAATGGAAAATTTGATTAAAACAATTAATTAAATCACTTAGTTATACTATTGGCCAAAATTCAAATTAATTGCACAAAGTGAATTGTTATTAATGGCTTTTAATAAACAATTAATAAATATCACCAGTCCCTCTGGTTGCTTTTAAATATTCTTAATTTTTTAAAAGCACTCTTGACCAGAACACAACTCACAAATCTAAACATTTTGGTGCTTCGAATTTGGAATGTCCTTGTTAAGCGTAAACTGCACTCGATTTTTCTCTCTCTTTTAGATCGAAGGGGGATTCACACGCGCCTTTACGCTCACAAGTCGGGCTACTGGGATGCGGATTGAGGACCGACGGCAACGGATTTGTGGAGTTAACTGCCTTCCGCAACGGCGCCGCCCAAGCTTTTTATAGTCCGAGCGGGAACCTTGGACCGCCGATTGACTCCGCCTAGGCACTCGAGCCGTGTAACTGTGTTGGTTACTCGTACCATTAACGCGGCAACAGCAGTAACAGCAGTAACAGCGGTAACAGCAGTAACAATAACAAGAACCGAGCTAAGTGCTCCAATAAGTCAACTTTAGCCAGGTATCGGTATTGGTATCGGAATCGCGGTCGTTGTTACCAAGTCGTTTTACCAGTTTCGATCTCTTTCGCTTGGAGCGCCAACTTTTGCTTTCTACATGGGCTCTATACTCGTACTATACAAGTCTATATATATGCAGTATGCACTCGGTGCCCAGTTCCCAAAGCAGACCCAAGCCCAAGACGAAACTATTTTTTAATTATCTCAAAAGTTTTCCAGCTCCGCGGCAGGCCCGAGTATCCTCATCTCTGTGGCGAAAACCTGGAATTATCAATTGGTTCTGCTGCGCACCTCTCAGCCGAATGATGCAATTTTTATGGCAATCGGTTAATTTGGTTGTAGAAAAAACAATTTATAAAACAATGGTTGAGAGTGGCTTTGTGGTGCATTTAATAAGTTAAAAGGCGTACCGATAATGTGTCGGTAAATATTTGCAATTAATTGACACAATTTAGTTGGGAAAACCTATGATTTATAATACTTAGATTAAATTATGCTTTAATGGTTTGCCCATTAAATTATATTGAAAAATCAGTGTGCATTACGAGGTTTTACATAAATTTTAGTGTTACAATATTTAATCAGCCTTAAAATTAATTTAAAAACCTCTCCTTTAAATAAAAGTGGTAGCTTTGTGGTTTTAAGTCAACCTTATTAATAGTAGCAGCACGAAAGACTTTAAATTGTGATGAATATATCATGAAGAGTTTACTTAACAACTAACTACCTTGCTATAAATTTATTATTTATCACTTTTTGAGAGCCATGGAAAATCGTGATTGTATTCCTCAATTTCCCAATATTTTTGCAGTGTGATGAGACTTTTGAAAAACTGTCGATTTTGACGGATAACTGGACCGCCCTCAACGAGGGCTTGGGAAATTCGCCAAATGAGCGTTGTTAAGTTTGCTAACCTAATAGTTGCTGTTCGGCTCTTGGCTGGATTTGCATTTGCATTCAGCATGTGCATGGCCAAGTTGATTTATATCTAGATCGGACTTTTGTGGTGTGGCCAAAAGCGCTTGGCAACAATCACCGGAGTACCAGAGTTGCTGTTTGCCTGTTGCCTGTTGCCGCAATGTGTTTGACTTGTTGACTCCGCGCTGGCTTCAATTATTTATTGTGTTTGAAATGTCTGGCATTGTTTGGGGCTTGTTTATGGCCAACAGTTGGCTGCCACCCACATGCTACACGCCCCATGTCCCACTCCCCTTTTTCCCCTTTTGCATAATGTTTGCAGAGAACTTTGGTCATAATTTATGATCAGAAACGGATCTGCAAGCCAAAGATGGTGTCACGTGAATTACACTAAAGGAAATGGTTCAAATATTATTAATTTAATATCTTATAAATAAAATAGTTACAGTAACCTAAATTAATATACTTTGGACGAGGGGTTCTTATTCAACTTTTAAGTATAATTATTCAGTGTAAAATACAAGAAATGAATTTCTTAACGATGAAGAAGAACTTCGAATTAAGATTTCTTAACACTCAAACCCAGATTTTTTTCATTATTTTTTCAGCTTGCACAAACGCCGCAAATCGAATGAGAAGCATTAAGGTATGCAAATCGGTTTTCCATATTTTAATGAGCGATTTCCACACGACACACTCTCCGGCTCAAAGGAGCCGCATGTGGTCGCTGTTCTCGAGTAGCAACACTCTCATTTACACCGCTATTTGCCCTTTTGCAAGTCGCCATCACGAACGGCATCATCATCATCAGCAGCATAATAGCCATCATCCGCCTCATCATCCGTCGGTTTGTTTGTGTGGCCAAAAACAGAGAACGCCCTCTCGCAGCGGGAAACGTGAAAGGAGCGGAGAACGGAGTGCAGAGAACTCCTGCTAAAGGACCCAGGACGAGGGATAAAGGAGGAGGAAATTAAATCAGTTGACAAACAGCAACAAGAACAGCAGCTATAGCTGCTCTATGTATATGCTCATATATATGAGTGCTCTGCTGCAGGGAAGCCAGAGCAGCGGATCCAAGGTGAAGTTGAGCATGGCTGGATTAGCTTGAGGGTGTTGAAAAGGAGGGTTGAAACGCATCAGCTACAGTGTTCACTCGACAAGGGGAATATGCTGATCCTGGGATGTTTGGTGACTTTTTAAAAATTGTTGTGTTAATATGTAAGGTATAAAATATAAAAGTAATAGTAAAATAAATCTTTCAAATTTAAAATCAAAAATAATATTTAAGAACTTGATAATAAGCTTATCAGTATTATTTCAAGCTTTTCCTTTAATTAAATTGATTTTCTTAAAATTAGGAGTGGGTATATTTTATAAAAGAATTTATCCGAGTCACCACTGTACTCCTGAAGTTTCCTTCTTTCGTGTGGCCTCTGCTGGCTGCTGCCTTTTTGATTTCCATTTCGATTTCGAGGCGTTTGCCTGATGCGACGATACCGCCACCCAAGAATGTCCTGTGGAGGGAGTCCTTTTCACGAGGTTGATTTTGTTGTTATTTCTATTTTGATTGCGCCGCATCCCCCTGTGCGAGCGAGATGGTCCTAGGCCCATTCAGCCTTCTATTTGTCGGGCTTTCACTTTGGCCGAGTTAATCGCAATCGGCGAGCAGATAATGAGGGTTAGTTTCTGGGGAGGAAGGGGGATGTTCAATGCAAAGCAGGCCATTTCCACAGCCAACAGGAACAGCCATAATTCCGCGTTGTCTCTCAATTATTTCAGCTGCTGCTGCTCTGAGTCAGATTCCGGAGTCCCAGGTCCCCCGAAACTACCACCGAATAATACCGCCTGGCAGACACACAGACAATTGCGATTATTTGTAATTTAAGATGCAGTCGAGCGTTCTCCGAAATCGAGAGACCGAGTCAACTTCGCCGCGCCGAAGGTTAACAAAAATTTAATGCTAAATGCTTATCGCCACATCATCATCTACATCTCCATCTCCATTTCCATTTTCATTCTCATTTTCATTTCTATTGCCAGCAGAAGTCAATACCGAAACTCGCTAAACTTGTTGGGAAATACGATCCATTATTCCCGGTGGAAAGGATAGCGAAATGCTGAGTCTGAGATGGTGAGTTGATAGCTCATCATCTGATACATGACTGACCCTGCACACTCGTCAAAAGTCAGTTAGAGAATTCAAATAGGCACTGGGGAAAATTTATGTATTTTGTAATAGTTCCTAAATATTCTTAAAAATGCTTTGACCTTACTTAAAATTTTACAAATGAAAAAAGAATACAGGTTTATACATTTCTGACGAAATTATGTGGTTATACAAGATTATTTTTCTTTAAGAGAATTATTGTTAACAACAAAATTTGTAATGAAAATTAATTTTTCCTGTGCATAAATGCCACCAATCCAAATCAGATTTTCTAGCTGGCTTTTGGATGAACATGTAACCCGAGACGAACTCTTAACTGCCGTGTAAGTGCCCGCTAATTGCGCATCTGCTGAAATTTCGCAGCGCATTTCTTTGGCATTTTCCTGGCCAAGGTCTCGCTTACGCTCGACGTTTGACTTTTCCGCCGGCTTAGCCTTGCCCAGAAATCGCTTGTCGGATTGAATCGGATCGCATAGCCAGCGTGGTTTATGGTGCCACTGGACCAGTTTCCAGTTTCCTCACACGCACACACATACGCATACTTGCCCTGGGGGCAATATCAAGGTCAATTGGGGCTGCCTCCGTTGCGTGTGCGTCGCTTTTGGAGGCGGGAAAGGGGGAGGAAAAACGTGTTTTTCGCGCATGCGTAGCGGTTTTCGCACTGCATTCGCAGACTTCCGCATTCGGGGGCTTGCACTTGCGGATACTTTTGAGTATGTGTGTGTGTGTGAATATGCAAATTGAGTGCGGAGTGACGTCAGGCGCCGCTTGAGGTGGAAATGGGAGTGGAAAACTAGGCACTGCGGGAAAATTGGTTTACT
Source organism: Drosophila tani (assembly GCA_008042535.1). Classification (NCBI taxonomy): domain Eukaryota; kingdom Metazoa; phylum Arthropoda; class Insecta; order Diptera; family Drosophilidae; genus Drosophila; species Drosophila tani. The sequence continues at coordinate 111,671 of VNJO01013280.1, forward strand.
TTCGGAGAAATTAAAAAGAGAGAGATTCGAGTTAAGGAAAAATAAGTAAGAAATAAAAGTAAATATTAAGCTTTGGAGGATCATATCCCAAAATGTACTCAAAATATTAATAGACCGCAAAAGAATAAACAATTAAATGAAAATTTGTCTATAAATTTAAATAAAATTGTTTGAAATAGACATTCTTCTTCCTAATTTTCTGACATTATAAAGTTATCATTATGTGCTCTGAATATATTGAATATTAGTTTCTTTACAATATTTTTAATTAAACATATATTTAATCTTCAAATAATTTTGTATATTAACTCAAAGTTTACTTTTCGATATATTAATTTAACTGCAAAGATTGCAAGCAATTATATAAATCTTCCTGCAGTTTTTGCAAATTGTATGCCCTTGTCCTTGGGCTGTGGCATGCCACTGCCCAGTTGGTGGTTGCAGTTGCAGTTATTTCAGTTTTCGAAAGTTGTTTCGCAGCCACCCAAAATTGTTGACCTTCTCGGAGGAATCAGTGCATTGAACCCAGGACCAAATCTCCTCGAATCACTGACTACTTCTTGAAGGGAGAGAGAACTTTTCCACTCCAAGCAGCAACACTTATCCGAAGACCAAGAAAAATCTGGGGTAATTTAAATATCATATAGTGGTTTCTCTTGAAAACAGCAGCCATGTACGTGATCAAATCAGTCGAGGTAAGAAGGTCAGTCACAAATGAGACAATTAAAGCCATGTTGACATCTATTCATTGGCGAAAATGATTCATGATTTAACGCACATTACACATTAATTACCAGCGCTGACAAAATGCTATTAACCAATTTTGATTTCCATGCATAATTGCGTTTTCAATGTCGCAGCTACGGATTGGGTTTCAGTTTCAGTTTCAGCTCCAGCTCCAGTTCCAGTTATAGTTCCAGTTATGGATCGGATTTCGGTGTGACATGCAAACAAGTGAACGATTAATTGCACCGGACAAATCTGAACAATCCCCCTGCAAATGGGCATTGAATTCAGAGTTCCGAACACCGAATTCCGGTTAATTGTGGGACAATGTCGGACGTCAAAGTGCAAGAATTTGACAGCCAATAAACACAAACACAGCGCAGTCTCGAATAACAAATAATGAATATCGAGTAAACAGCCATCCAAAATCCAAGCCGAGTCCCAAGTTCCGCTCTCATGACACGGCATTATATTATTATCGACGGAAATATCTCTACAAAGTAAAAAAAATACGTCCACTTGACGGGCTCACTTGTAATCGATTTGATATTTAGACCTCGCCTCCACTCAACTCCAACCGACTCGAGTGTTTCTCCTTCTCAATTTTTTTCACAGGTGATTAGACTTTGGCCACGTCTGCGGCGGCGGCTCAAAGTGCTTAATTAGCCTACCGTTTGTTGCTCTTGCCGCACTTTTTGTTACCACTTTTGATGGCTTAGTTTCAAAACAATATCAACTTGAACACTAGGAAAAACAAGGTTTATTGTTGGGAATCAAACGCCTGTCATTAAATAAATAAATAGCCAATTTAGGGAGGGTTTCTTTTATTTTAATAATTTAATTTGGAACAAATATCGATTGAATGTAAAAGTTTTTATGGTTTAATTTTGCAATTAAGCTAATTCTTATTAGTTTTAAGTCTCAATAAATTGTAAAAGATTCTCATTCATTTATTATTATAAGTATAGAAAGAAAGATACTTGTTCTGAAATATTTAACATAATTAATCCGATCCTTAAATCATTATACTATTATTTTTGTTACTATTAACCTTGCTAATTATGTTTTGCTGAGTGTAAACTGCCCAGCTTGAAGCTGAAATTGGCATGCGGTAATGATATGCCAATCACAAAACTTCAGCTCATTCGGTTCATTTAAAGTAGAATTAGCAACAAATTTGGAAACCGAAGCATTTCAAATAGTTTGGTAATTACAGCTGTGGAATTTTGGGATTTTAATTAGCCTTAAAAAAAAAGTAGGCCTATTCGAAGGGGAATTCCCATAACTAATCATTTCCTGATTACATGAAACTGTCGCAATTCGGAATCTGAACATAAGTTTTCAGAACATTTGCAGTTAATTTGTTTATTTTTACGGCTGATCCTTAGCCTGACTGACACAACAACAGGCCAATTAACTGCTGCCAAGACGCTGAGAATCAAAAAGTAAATAAATCAACAGGAATATAGACCATTCCGTTAATATTTCCTGTGCCAGTGCCTGGGCAATATGCTGCAACAATATATCCCAAACACAACCCACACAAGTTTTGACAGCCATCGACAGTTGAACAGTTGCCAAAAATGAAAATAAAAAGAAGACACGACCACGAGAAGACCAGGATTTTAGGTTCTTTCTTGCGCGGACAATGCATGCGGTTGATTTTTTGTCTTGATTTCTTTTCTTCGCCGCTGCCTTTGTCCTGGCTTTTTTCCTGGCAATTATTTGGCAATTTCCTTTCACCGCTTTCGCTGGTAAAATGCATTACAATATCCTTGCAGTGCGCAGGATTATTTTGGTCATTGCCATGTTCTCACATCCTTGCATTGTCCGGACGGCCTATGAAAATATTTACCTATGCCCGGGCACTGAGCGCACAATTAAAAGGTTTTTCCAAGCTAATTGGTTTCAATTATTCCGGCTCCCGAGCAGAGACCAAGGCGAAGAATCCGCCCAGATGATCGGTGCTCTTCTGGATCTGGATCGGGCAGATTTGGATTTGGATCCGAATCTATTACGGTCGGCCTCGACAGCGGCTTCTGCATTGCGCGATTTCACGGATCATTGGCGTCGAGTTAATTGGCTCGGATGGTTCCTCAAGATGTTCGTTATAGATAGGGGCGAATGTTGTGAAAGGTGTTCCCTGGCTCCTTGAAAAACTATGATTATTTTCTTGGGAAAATTACATGTTATTCGCTCAGAGATATCTACGGATTGGTTGCTTTTCATTGGATTATCTTTGATGAGAATCTGATCCGAGTAGTGTTTTTTACTTGAATTACATATCCAATGTTTTATTATTGTTTCATAAATGTGTTTCTTCTGTAAGTTGTACAAATAGTAAGGGGTTTATTTTTATAATCTGCTACATGGCACAGATGTTGAAGAAGAGTTCTAATATGAAGGTTACATCAATTGTAGAATTTATAAAATCACTGCTTTTTAGTCCTGATTTTTACAAAAAGACTTCATTTTTTAATAAACAATTAACCCTTTCTTTCCTAGCTAAAATAAAGTCCCAAACTTTCATAACGTTTACGCCGAATTATGGGCTAAATCGACCGGTAGCCGGAGAGTGGCCTGCACCACTTTAGAGCATTATCCTCCATTCCCGTTCCGATTCTCCGAGTGCTCGTTAATCTCCACGCCTCGTGGATGCAAGGACGACAATTAACCACAACAAAGCACAAATTATGTCATAGGCGTTTTCACCGCTGATGGCTTTTCCATTTCCCAGGGCCGAGAATTATGACAATAATGTGACAATTTACATAGCAGCAAAACAAATCGCGGGGTGCAAATGAGTTCGAGTATGGGGAGGAGGAGTAGGACCAGGAGGTAGGGCTAGGAACCACCCCTAGGAGAACTAGTCTCACAACCAGTTGAAACAGTTGCACTCCCGCCCAGTTCATTGCTCATCCCGGCTGAGTCTCTCATTAAAATTGAACGAGCCAGCGCACAAAAAGTTGATCCGGCAGTGCCGAGTCCTTGGGCACCCTGCGAATTTCTCCTGCTGTTTTCAACTAGATATAAGAATAATTAATTATGCCTTTGTTTATGTAGAGAGTCTGAGCCAGGGATTTCCATTGATTCTGCGAATATTTACATTAAATACAATATTCGGCATGCTTTTCTAAAAAATATAAAGGGTTCTGCTGAACTCGAAGTCACTAGAAAAAATAGTATACAAATCGCAAATACATAAACAATTTTCTAAAAAATTCTTAAATGATTTAATGTGGTTTCCAGTTCTAAAGAAAGTTTCTTGATTCATTGGTGCCGTAAATTCAATGGAATTACTCTCAATTTATTCCTAAGTGAGCCTTATATTTCTGTGCCAAAGGAATATGACCGACCCTGCACATGTAGGACATCAGGATGTTGTCGCGCTCACGTGACATTGTCACATTATAATTGCCAGCCCCCGCCAACGTGTGTTCCTCTCGTTTTTTCGACACAGGACCCGGGAATATGTCATGGACCGGCGCTTTCGCTACGTGGGCTTTACTTAACCGTTTTGTCAGCGCTCCTCAAGTGTGATCCGAACGGTAAACAGAGTCCGGCCGGCCAACGTTTTTTAAGCTGCTCAGTCCAACGCAGCACGCGCGGAATTCCAGGCCTCAAATACCATTCACCCCAGGCACAGTATCACAAAGGTAGAAAAATATAATCAAATTTAGTAAATGTCACTATTAAAAATATTTTTTCTTGAATATAAAATTCATTGTTAACATTGTGATATTTATAGAAATATTAAATAGATATTAAAGAGCTTTTTTTTATATTAATAACGTTTTTTCTGTTTGTTTAATAATATTTAATAATATCTTACTCTTAATTTACTTTATTTCTCAAAATAAAAGGCTTTTATTGAATTGGACACCTAAATTTTTTTCAATTTATAATCCTAAAATTAATTTTTTTAAATATATAAGTAATATTAAGATTTTATTCAAATCCCGAACCAATGTCCCACTGTCCACAGTGAAGCTGACAAGCCACGGCGAGTCAGTGGCAGCCCGACACATCCGTCAGATATTTATTTTTTGGGCTTGACTGTCGCCATGTTTGCGTTAGTTCTAATCCCCGCAGCGGGTTGTCGCTCGCCGCAGCGCGATGCAAATATATATTAACGTATTTTATGAAGTGTTCGAGGGCCCTTCAGAAATTAGTTCCCATGTAAGCGCTTAAGTTGCGACGATGTGCCATCGCTGGTGCTGGTTCGCGCCTCTAATCTGCTGCGGCACAGCAAATTGGGAGCGTTGTGCCATCTCCCTCGCGCAGCAGCTGGCCGTCCTTTTTGGTACTTTTGGTCCTTTCCCCGACATTGTCAATTGCGATGTCAGAAATCACGCGCCCTTCGTTTTTTGTCTCATTTGAGTTTTTTACCCGGGCTCGTTCGTTTTTTTTATCGACACCAATAGGGCGGCAGGCTCGTTAGGCAGCCGCAGATACCGTACAACGCTGTCCCATTTTCGGATTAGTGGCTAAATCCCTTTTATTTGACAAAATGGCTTCGATAAAAAGCGAAAAATCAGGAGATTGAAAGCGAAATTGAAGTTGATTTTGTTGCCGTTGACAGCTGGCGATAAAAATGTGCACAACCGTTCAATATTTGGGCTGCCACTCGATCATTGTCGCCTTCGTTCTTATGCCCTAACCGGAGGGCTTTATGAAATGTTATCTCGATTGGTTTGTTTTTGTCCAAAATTTCAATTACTGGTGATTTAATGTGTTTTCTTGCGGATTCTGTGGCTATTTGCAGAGCTGCCGCACTTACTGAGATATCATCAGCATAAAAATTATCCTAAGCACATATGCTTTCTCATTTTTCTCTTCATAAAATATTTCGCCAAATTCTTAAATTTAAAAGAAATACACTCACTTTACATCCTGAGAAAGTAACTAAACTTCATAACGAGTTTTTATGAATTCTCCTTACAAGGGTATATAAAGTTTCGACCCCTTCATCTAGCATCCTTTCTTTATTTTTAACGAATATTTTTTCATGACAACGTGAGTTTGGCTTGGTGGAAAATTAATATACAAACGGCGGGTCCAACACTCCACAAACAACTCGAGTGGCTCGCTTGCTGGCTCTACAAATAATTCTCGAGCATTGTTGATCCTTTGTGGCTTACTCGCGTCGTTCAGCGAAACAAAAGCCCTCGAAAATTGGTTTGCCAATACATCCCGATTCGAACTGTAACAGTTTCGCCCCGGCGAATTGAAATCGCTAACTACCCCTTTTGTTTTAGGCGCTCCACATCCTGCGCGCATATCCTGCTTGCATATCCTGGGAGTAATATGTAATGAGGTGTAGCGAGCTCGTTCCCTATTTCGAGTGTTAAGTGGCCACTCCAACCGTTTCCAAGTGCAGCCAGATTCAAATCAATCCCAAAACGCGAACCGAAAGCGACAGTTTCGGTTTCTGAATTCGCGATTTCCCAGGTCGAGATTTTGAGGTCGGGTTTTTGAGGTTGAGGTTGAGGTCGATGCCGTGAGCTTTGTCAAAGTCGATTTGTTACATTTCTCAAGTGGCGAGTCCTTTGCAGCCCCTCGTCCTGTTCCTTAAATATATTTGCAGAGCTCTCGTCGAACTGTTGCGGAATGCCACTGCAGGGTTGCATTTTTTTTCCCTCGGTAGCACTGAGAAATTAATTTTAAAACCCAAAAGCAAGCTCTTGAAAATTGTAACGGTCTTGGGTAAGTCAAAAAGATATTTGAATAATTGACATTTTGTAGATTTTTGTAGAAAATTTATACCTTTAATTAAATTTTTAAAGAGAGCAAAATATTAAATAATTTTGTAATAGTTAATTTTTTTTTATTGGCAATACTAATATATTTCCCTTATTTTCGGTGCATCCCTGCCGCTACCGTTGGTTAAGTGGCAAGTTCAGGGTTGATCAGACCTTATTACGATGACATATGGCCTCACATCGCCGATGATGACGCGACGGCTTTTCGCTTTTCACTTTTCACCGCTGCGGGTCAACTTTGGAGTTGAAAAGAAGAGTTCCCAGGATATGGAAATGTACATGGAAATGGCCATCGCGTGACCCCGTAATAATGGCTTCATTCGGGGATGCACCTGATGTCCGGCAGTTGACCACCTGCTTTCTTGACCGGAAGTTGAAAAGTTTCGAACTTTTCCAACCAAACCGACGGAGTGGCGGAAAGTGCACACAAAAAAAGCTTTTTATGTCATGAATATTTTATCATAAAATAGATCAGCTTGAACTTTAAATGTATTAAATTAAAATATAAAATGGTCAATTTAAACTTAGAAAATATAGTTTTGACCTTAATTAATGATATACCCAAATTCAAATGAAAAATTGCAAAAAGGATTATTTTAAAGATTATATTGATGTTTAATCATAAAAGCTTTATTTTTATTTGAAATGTTTCTCCTTAAGCTAAGTAAATATTTTTTCTCTGTAAGGTAGACTTCGTGCGACAGCTTAATTAAATGATAAGCAACGCCTTTAGTTGGCCAGTTGGCCGCCATTTTCCCAGGAAGATCCCAGTCCAACCCCGGTGACCAGAAACTATCTACGCAATCGGTTGGCGAGCCCCGGGGCCATCGAGCGGTACGCTTTGTTATGCTAAAGACAAAATTAAAAAAAAAAGAAAACATCAAATGAAAAGGCAACAAATTCAATTACCAGACTGCGCAGTGATTCCGCCCCGGAGGCGAAAATCCGCAGATGCAGCTTCCACCACTTCCGACCTTGGCAGATGAGCACGTTCCCCTCGGCAAAAGAGATCCTCCAATCAAGGAAACTTTCTCAGGCAACGACCCCATTATTAAAAGTATTTCTACAGTTCAGAGATCTAACATTTATTAATTAAATTAGTAACGTTCATAAAGTATAAAGTTAAATACAAAATAAATTAATACAGCTGCCAAAAAATAAATCCTCCAGCGAAGGAAACTTTCTCAAACAACGACCCCTATTTTAATTGTAATTTTTTTCCTTATAGCTAAGAACTCACAAGAAGCTGCCATCACGGTGGTCCAGCTTTTGATTGCAAGTCCTTGAGCCTGAGTCCTGAAAAACTGTCGCAGATCGTATAACACTTGCTAGTCTGTCGATAAATTCGATGCCAGCGCGCACTTTCCAGTGAACTCTCCGGGACAAAGGGATCTCTCAATCCCCCTCGATCCGGCGAATAATGCGGGCAATCGCAACTTTCTTGAGGTTAAACGCAAGTTGCTCTCGAGATCCTTGAAGGACATTGTTCGGCGACTCGACGGCTCAGCGGATTTGCCCTTAATATTTTTCTCACCTCCAGGAGGTCCACTCATCGCAGGGCCTCGCCTATTGTCCCGTCCTCCGATGGCAACAATCAAAAGGATGTGCACAGATTTGCAGGGACTTAGACTCGGGCATCAAGTACTTAGGGGCCTAAAAAAAGAGAGACATAATAGTACGCAGACTTTGGATGAGGCCACGCTTCGCTGATCCTGCGACGCGATGTCCTCGCCCTAATCGCTTCGGATAGTACTGATTGATTTTGATCGCCTAAGAAAGCCATGGGATTTTGCCAAGGATAACGGCAGCTGTATCGATCGAAGAGCCCCTTTAATGAGGTTTAGGAGGTGCACTTTTCCATATTTAGTTCCCAGACAACTTTATTCATAGAATTTAAGTAAAAGCTTTAAATTCGTGTAACAGGCAGTTTCACAATCGGACTTAATTATTATATTTAATAGTTTAGTTTTAATAGTCTGTAGTTTTTAATGTATTCATTTTATTCTCAGCTCTTAATTCTCTATTAGTAAATAGTTTTCATTTCTTTTAATATTTGTAATATTTTCTTTTCCCCTTTTTTATTGCCTATACCACCAACTTGTGCCTCAACTAAACAATGGGCAATAAGTAGAGAATATTGTCTGCGTAAATACATAGATATATATAACTATACATTCCTCTATTCTCAAATTATGCGGCTAAGCGTCAAAGACAATGCCGCCGTCGGTGTGTATGCAAATACAAAGAATTCCGTGGAATTTTCAGCCGAAAATTTGCCATTTGCCCACTAAAGTAAGTTAAGCGGAACTTAGGGGCACTAAGCAAGGCTCAGACCAGAGCCTTGGTCTTGGTTTGCGGACCTGGTCCTGGCTTACTCGCCGGTGCACAGGCATAAGCCACACAGGAACAATTATAAGGCAGGCAGTATCCGTGTCGGTGGCTGTGCCGCTTATCTGGGCGGCAGATTCATATACATATACTCGTCGAAAATTGATCTGGCGATAAATCGAGCTACTCAATTTACAAAAACATCGCCGCCGAGGCGGCTGCTGCTTTGACTTTTGCTGGCCACAGGACCAAAACCATCGCCGGATCGCAGAATCGTCGTCCTGACTTCAGGTACAACAACGGGGACAATCGGAAGCCGGATTTGGACAAAATATGCTAGCTCTGGCCAGGCTCAGGCGGATGTCTAATATTTTGGCTTAGAGACATTCTCATTACATTTGAAAACAACAGCGGCAGAGGCAGATCCCCGGGGTTGGGATTTGGGCATTTAGCAAAAGGGTAATCCTGCCCATTAAAATCTATTTGCATACTCATATTTTTGTTTCTCTAGGTAATTGCGCCTGGATAAGGATCAGAGTGGCGAGAGAGAAAGAGAGAGAGAGCAATGGGTGTCCTGTGGGCTAAGCTTGCGAAATGCGAGATGCGAAACCCTAACCTGTTGGCACACCTGTCCGGGACGAAACCCGGGACGTACCCGCTTACGCCAACTGCGCTAATCATGCGATTCATTGAGCTCTTCGGCGGATTACTTAATCGGCGAAAATCTATGAATTAAACCGCTAGCTTCCTTCACTTGTTCCTAACCCGAGTCCCGATTTTCCCCCGAAATCCAGCCACTTGAGATTCGCTTCAGGACCGCGCCCTTTCAGACCCTTTCGAAGGGATAAAGCTTGCAGATTTAATGAAGTTCATCTGGGGCAGCGGCTGACTGCTCTAGGAGTCCTGGTTCAAGTCCAAGTCGCATCTAAAATCCAGGATGGATATATCGGAGATATTCTTAGGTACCAGATCAGAGTGCCTCCCGAAGACAGCCTCAAAAAATTCAGATTAATTTCAAAAAGGCATTGAAGTAATCCAAGTAGTTTTATAAAATTTGAACAGGATTTTGAACTTTTAAAAGTATGGGTTAAATTAAAAGAAGTCAAAAAATATATATAATATAATTTATTATTTAAAGATACAATTAATATTCCAACTATACGATTTCAGTTTTTATACTGGAAATATTTTTAGACTTCTATCTTATTTCTCTAGGTTAACAAAGCTGTCAGCTTTTTAATCCTATGTTTATGGCAAATATTTAAAATGTATTTACCAAAAAAAACTTGGCTTTTCTTTAAAAAAAAAAAATTAAGAAAAGACCCTTTGACATTTTTATTTTATTTTGAACTTTTAAACCGGATCCTAAGAAGATTGCTAAGGTTCCAAGTACCGACCAAAGACGATGTCCAAGATAGCGCTAGGATAAAGACTTACCTTGTTGTCGGGGACATTATAGAAATCAAGAAGTGAAATAATGTGAAAATCCTTTGCTCGAGGAGAGTGCAAAAAAATACGGGGGAAAACTGCAAATTAAGACCCAAACAATGCCGGAACAACAATGTGCAGAAAAACGTCACTGATGACAGAATGATGAGGATTAGGCCAACACACATACACACGGAAAAAGGACTGCTGCTCCTGCTGATGCTGAAGCCGCTGCTGCTGTTTCTGTTCCTGGTGCCTGAGTCTATTAAAAGTCTAAAGGCAGATAATAAAGGGCCATTAGGACTTAAAAGGGCTCAACGGCGCGGCGGCAGGAGCGGAGGGAGCGAAATGGAAATATCGCTGAGGATAGGAGAGGAATTGTTGTTACCCCGGGTTCAACAGCATCCAGGACGGCACCCAGAGGTCCTTGCCAAAGTCGAAATGGCAGCACCAACGAAGCATGCTTAATTCCCAATCCCAATCCCCGCAGGATGTGCTCTGCCGTGGTTGGATTGGGCTCGGAACTCGGAATCCAGCGAGGTTAGGGTAGGTTTCCCTTCGAATATGTGTGTCAGTGGAATATACTCATCTCTGTGTTTGCTTTGGCCAACGCAATTTGAACAATTTGGCAACTGTGTTGTGTGCTCTCTGTATGCTCTTCTCCTCGAGTTTTGTTTGTTCAGCCTTTGCCGGGCGAAAACTCATTTTCATTTTCGTTTTGGTCCGGCTGCGCTGCGCTGGCTATTGTGAAAGGATTCATTGCCATTGTCCTGCGGGGATAGCGACTCCGATTCCGATCCGCTCCAGCAATCCACCTCGATCCAAAGTCACAAAAGTGAATTTTTGCTTTTTAACTTTTCGCATTCGACAACGGCAGCGGCTACGGCGGCCATTGCTATCCGTATCCAGAGCCGTCAAGGTTCCCAAATTAATCCCGACTTTGCTCTCCTCAGGCGGAAAAACTATGCTAATTTTTTTCCACGATCCCCGTTTCCTTCGAGGCCGATCTCTCGTCCTTTGTTCTTGTATTTGCATAATTTATTTTCGATTAACTGGGTCGGCTCTATGCGGTTGCTTTTGACGTCTCCAAAAGATCACGAAAAGCATCACGAAATGGCCATAAAAAGTATGATAATTCAGTGTGTAATCTCATGATTCCATGTTTGGCATAACACTTTTCGAATGGAAAACGTAATTCTTTATATATCAGAGGCTGGGTAAATAATTAGGTGGGGCTTTGTTATTTTTAAGATATTTATTTTATGTCTGAGCGTTCTTAACTGTATAAACAGTCTATAATAAAATAATCATCGAATGAAAATTTAGGGTAACGCAAAGGGTAAAATCTAACCCATAAAGAATAATTTTAGGTTTTGTTAATATAATTTTAAAATAAAATAAAGAAGGTCATACAAATATTTAAGGCCATTCTGTAAGTAAAATATAGGACACATATTGAAAGAAAATAATACAGTTCGCTTTCTAAAACCTAAACAGTGCATATAGACTGGAAGAAAATGTTTTCTATAAATCTTGGCCAAGGATAATATGATTATTGAAAAATTTACAGTTGCTCGCTGTTCTTGCTAGTTTATTTTCTAAAGTGTTAATGAATATAAAAGACTGATTGACCAAAATATAATAAATAATATTACCAGTTCAGAAGTTAAAAACCAAGGTCCTTAAAAAAAACATTGTTTTTTTATATCCGCTGAACGTAAATAACATTTCCCTCCCAACCCAAATCAATACCAGTTATTTTTCATTTCGAAAACCTTTAGGTTTATTTTGAAAATATACTTTTCACAACTTAGAGCTAATGATATGATCTTAAACCTAAATTGTTTGTAACTGTACAGGAAACTTAATCTACGATTCAAGTAACTAACAGGCAAAGTTGAAACTTTTGCGAATGCAAATCGAGTTCTTTAAGGTAAGGTTTTGAGGTGAGTGTGGCTTTTCTGTGTGTTTTTTAAGGCTCGACTCCTGGAGATGTCCTGGAAAGTGGTGCAAAGCGCTTCTTCCGAGATTATCACAGTTCCCAGCACTAGGAAGGCACTTCGAGTGCGGATCGGATCAGATCAGTATCGTCAACAAATACAGGATACATAAAGGACTCAACTCAGATCTTGCGCTGGCTGTACATGTCCGAGATGAGGCGCACAATGGTGATGTCCCCGATGGTCTTGCGGAAGAACAGCTCCTCGATGGTGAAGCTGGAGACCTTGTGCATCAGCTGGACGACTCCCAGCAGCGTCTGGAATCGCATGGGCTGCGCAGGATGCGTCCTTTGGATGTAGTTGTGCAGGGCGCTCCGGGCATCGTTGTGCATGGCCGCCACCTTCGGGGACTCCAACAGACCCTTCGATTCCGCCGAGGCCGAGGAGTTCGGACTGCCGCTGCCCGTGAGGATCGAGCTGTTGGCCAGATCCTCCGTAGAGCTGGCCGCCGGCGGCGACTTCCGGAACAGGGAGATGGCCCTCAGGCACTCGTACTCAGTGCTGTCGATATTGAGGTGGCACAGCTGGTTGAGCACGTCCTGGAAGGCGTGCACTTCGCGCGTCACCATGCCCATGATTTCGCGATTGGCGTTCTCCGACTCGTAGACGAACAGCAGCTGGGCAAAGTTCATGGGCATGAGGTACTGGGCCATGGCCAGGATGAAGAACTCCTTCCAGGACTCCTCCAGCAGCAGCAGCTGGTCGGGCATGGGCAGCTCCGTGAAGGCCCGCACGCTCTTGATCCAGTTAACGTTCTTGAACAGATGCTCGGCCGCCGTCTCCTTGATGTGCTCCGCCGCCATCAGCGGAGGAGTTGGTGGCAGTGCCCGCGTGGCCAGGGCATTCATGTAAGCCGCCGTGGGCGAGAAGAATCCATGATGGCCCTGATGGTGACCCGGATGATGCGGCACTCGGGGCACGGATAGATCCAGCACAGCGGCGGCGGCAGCAGCTGCAGCGGAAGAGGGAGTCTGGAAGGCTCCGCTCAAGCCGGGATGATGGGGTCTCTGCGGCAGGCCGGGCATGGGCATGGGCACGCCCGGGAATCCAGTAAGAGCAGCCGTGTTCATCAAGATCTCAGCGGGTATCTGCGGCATCTCACCGGCACCCATCATCGCGTCCTTATACATGGCCATGTGGCGGCGCAGCGTGGAGTTCCTGGGCCCCCGTTCGTGCTGCACCGCATCCTTGTTCATGCCCACCTCGAAGCACTTCCTCAGGCGGCAGGCGCGGCACTGGTTCCGGTGCGTCTTGTCCACCACGCAGAGTCCCTGCTTCTGGGACTTGCACACATATTGCCGGGATCGGCGAATGCTCCTCTTGAAGAAACCGGCACAGCCGTCGCAAGCATAGATGCCGTAATGCTTGCCGGAGCTGTGATCCCGGCACACTTTGCAGGGCACATGGTACAGGATGCGACCTAAAATAGTCAAGAAAAGAAGATGTACTCATTAGTAAGAGTTTAAAAATCAGGAAACATTTTTAAAGCTTGTTTATGATTTTAAAAATTGTAAGCATTTAAAAAGATTGTAGTGTAAGCATTAAACTAACTTGAATCTCATTTTAATCATTCCAAAGCTTTTTTATTAATTTAAATTTGATTCTATTTTGCTTTTTTAGGTATACTTACTCGATGCCGCTGGCGACAAGCGCACGCTGTTGTATTTCTGATCCATCATGTCTGGCGAACCCTCCGACGACTGCATACCGATGTGGGGCGTAATTTTGGCGATTTTTTAATAACTTTTGGGGGTTAGCACGAAATTTTTGTTGTGTCACTTTTTCTTGGCACTTAGCACTAGGCACTGAGGATGAGATTTTGAGATTCTTGCGAATATTGTTTGGTCTTTGAGGTATTTGTTTGATATGGTTATATCCTGGCTTGCTCCGATGTGGACTCGCTGAGATCACGACGGTTTGTGTTGTCTGCTCTCAGGACCGGCGCGTTTTAATAGTCCTCGCAAGCGAATCCATTCATCGAGCAGTCGATCACCCTTAGGTAGTGGAAGTCCTCGTTCATTGGTCGGATTTTCGGCCCGGGGGTTGTAACTCTCTGCCTGCTCTCGCTCGCCGCGGAGAATCCTTCGATCCTGACGGGGCTGCCATTGCGAAAATTCATTGAGCAAGGACGCAGCAGCCGCCGCTCATTCTCAACTCCCTGGGTTTTATGGCCTTTTTCCGCAGGACTCGCTACCTGCCCGCTCTCTGTGTGTCTCTCTCTCTCTCTATTGCCTTAGCTACCCTCTCTTCTATGGTTCTTTGGTTCTCTGGTTCTCCGGAGAGAGTCCTGCGACAGTTGTTAATGAAGACACAGCGGCGGGGACATCCTTATCGACACATATCCCTGCCATCCTTCATGGCCGGTCTTTTATGGCGCTGCCATTATTGCCGCTTTGTGATTTGTGTGAAGTACCTGTGGGTTCGCTCCTAGTTTTCCTGCCAGAGTCCTTTTCGAGTGGCGATTGACGAGCCAGCGAGCGAGCAGGGGTTGAATGCGTACTATTGATTGTATTCCATTCAATAATTAGGTTTTTATGATGCAATCGTATGAATGCCAAACGTTGAATTTAAGGACTTTAATAGACATTAAGAAATATGAATAGATTGAATGGAGGGTGTTAACAATTTTACAAATATTATTTTAGTTATTTATTATCCCAACCGAGGCATTTATTTAAGGAAAGTTATGAAAGCTGTATGAATTTTTAACCAAATAATTTATTCGGCTTCCATTTTTTAGCCAGAATAGTCTTTAGATTTTGTCAGTAATATTTGAAGTATTAACATAACGTAATCTATACCATTCACCTAAAACTGACTACCTAAAGAATATTCAAATTTCTAATCTAAGGAAACAAATAATAAAATGTATATTAAGGAATTAAATAAATATACAAAATTTTGTAATATGTAGCTGGACAAGTTAAAATAAATTAGATTTTAGGTCATTACGTAGCTTACCTTTTCTTTATTTTCTTTATTTAAAATATTCATTTTTAAAACTATTTTTCGGTCGAATTAAATTTTATTTTTAACAAAAATTAGATTATTCTTAATCAAACATTTGACTAGATTTTGATTTTTTTTTTAATCTCTTATTATAATTTTATGGCTTTGTTAACAAACTCATACTTACTGTGAAAATATCTAGTCTATTTATAAGATTTCAATATATTAAAAAGATTTACAAATTTATTGGTAGACAGCTTTAATATTGTAAAAACATTTTTATCTGATTACAAAAATATTTTTTCTTAAGAATAATAATATTTAAATGATAAAATCTATTTTATTCTTAAAAAAAAAATTATTACAAAATCCATATAAATGGATATTATATTTAAAAATTGTTAAATAATTCTTAAAGCTACCATATTTACCTCCTTAATTTCAGGTGGTTTCCAATAACTAAATACGTTTTTAAAACGTCTTCATAATACATATACTTTCTTCTAAATCAAACAATAAACTTTCCTCTAACAATTACAATAAAATAAAACAAGTTAAATCGAAAAGTGAGCGCTTCTCATAGAGATATGCTAGTGGGTCGGACTACTCCCTCGGGTAAGCCAGCTTAGGGTTGCCTTTTGAGAGCCCTCGCCTGAGCTCGGATCGGATCGTCCCGGCACGGCTCGGCTTGGAATTGGATTCATGGATTCAAGTGGCCAGTGCCTCTGATCTCCCTCGTCCGCGAGCGTCGGGCCCAGCCAAGTCCGAAGGACCCAATCCTAATCGCGTGCCGCTTAAGCAGATTACGGATCATAGATCACAGATCAGAGATCACGAGTCCCAGGAGTGCTGCCTGGAAAAGGCTGCTGCTAGATCAAGCTTTCTCTGCCGGCGGATCAGCGGAATTCGAACGAAAGACATTGCACGAGGCTACTTAATAATGTTAAGCAAGATCCTGCAAGTCTGGTGCGATTTGCGCATCAACGCCTAAGGCCTCACGATCCTGATCCCATACCCATATTCAATGGCCACCCGAATCGTGGGAACAGTCCCGCTGGCAGAGCTCAGGGAGAAGATGCAAATGCCACACTCATTTGATACATGACAGACACTTGAAAAGAGCAATTATATTTCGATTCGTATTACGGATGCGTAACTTGATCAATAAAACGCTCGACATGATATCAAGCCATAGCCCAAGGGTTGCAATTCATTTTTCTAATTGGACTGTCCACCCCTTGAGGGTTATTATGATGATGTTCCTGGAGGTTCTATAGGGAAAGTAGAGGGTGGTTGGTTGGAACTCAGGTGTGCTGTATGGGAATGTGCTTGCGTGCGATGCTATGCCAATCATTAGCCCAACTCCCAGGGGGGAGGATGCTCTACTAAACCAGATGACGATGACATATCAATTCCTGGACACTCGCTGACCATTTCGAGGGAACCTAATTGTGGGAACTCATGAATATTCATATGGATACGAGGAGGAGGCTGCATCTGCAGCTGTCTGATCTTCCCACGCTGGGTCAAGCTTCAATGAGCTACTCATCGACTTGGCTTGGAATGTTAACAATATTAATTGTACTTTATAGTTATGAATTATAGACAATAAACCTTACAACTTTGGGAAGTAGAGAAACTCCTGCCTGCTGTAATTTCCCCTTTTCCATTTCATTCAGTCCAAGTCCAAGCTCCTGATCTTAATGAACTCGAAACGCCGGCGAGCTACTAATCCGGCGGATTAGCGCTAAATCCACCACAAGAATTGAAACAGCAGTCAGCGGCAGGTCACAATAGCGGTGTGTGTGTGAGATACCTGTGTGCACAGGTAGCCCCGGCCGCCCACTCTGGCCGCCCATTCAAGGCCGCGGCGATGGGTCACCAAAAAAATGAATTAAAAAATTCCAGGAAAATTCGCGGAGAGCATATGACTTTTTAGCAAAAAGGGTTTCGGCGAGGTAGATAGCCGGAGAATTTATTACTCTATCTAATGATGGATGCCCGGCCAGGCGGCACCCTAGTTAGCACCTTTTTGTCTTCGAAGAATGCAGGTAGCTACCGTTCGGTTGGCTTCGATTTTTATGCCACTTTCGCTGGACATTTATGAATTGCTTGGCGAACGCACGAAAGGGTTAAGACGCCACGCACCTAATGGCACTTCGGGCTAAAAAGAAAGACAGAATGGAAAGGGTTAAGGGGCCCCGGGGAAATTCACTTCATTTGCACGCCGAAGGTGGAAAATTCCCGGCTCGCTTTTATGGCCCAAAAGTTGCCGACGCCACCGAGGATACGCGTTCATTCAGTATTGACCGATCTCTGCGAGGTATAACCTACTCCTACCCCGACCCTAGGGTTATGGTTATTCCCCCGATCCGATACCGATGGTCATTATGAATCGCGCCAGACTTTTGATGGGAAAGTCCCAAAATGTCATTAGGTGAGTGTTTTGTTCCAGTTTTATGGCTTTTCGCTATCTGGTGCACCGAATATATTGTCGGTTGAGTTTTACACATGCTTCGTTGTACTTAAGTGTAACCAGGTTTAGTTTCCGCATGAGAGTGACCAAATATTAAATAAATTATTAGTCGAATCGATTGACCGTAGATTTTAAGCATTTTAAACAAACAAAGGATATTTTACACCCATTTTAATCCACACGATCCTTATTAAACTCCCTTCAAGGCCCTTGTCTCATGATTAAGTTAATAATCCTAGAAAACATCTTAAGTTTTATCTTCTTAAGTTCCAAAAATATCTGATAATATTATATAAGTATTTATATAATGTCAGCACACTAAAAAGTTAAATAACTTTGTTACAATAATGTAAATAGGAGTCCCAGTCCCCATTAATATACAAAATATATAATATAAAACCCTTCCACACACAACTCTAACCCGAATCGATTTCCATGTATAAATATGACAACCATCAAATATGTCAAGACAAACGATCCAAAGTTTTTGGCGCTAGGATTATGCAAATGCACCCAAAGAGTGCGGAAATGGAATCCTTTGTGGACGACTTCCGCCGGAGCGAGACAGCAAAGTTCATAAAAGCAAAAAGCATGTCAAACCCAAGCGAAAAAGTGCAAACAGACAGGGGAGATAACTCCGAGAACGAGATTCACAGGAAGCGACTCGGAAATCACGTCAAACTGAAGTGCAAATGGGGTTCCATTATCCCAACGGCAGGAAGTGAACTATTAGGCCCTAAAAAAGGACAAAACTAGGAAAAGCGCAATAATTGAATCAGAAAAAAATAGGGACGGAGGCACAGATAAGCAATCTGATCTTGAGAAATCATGTGAACAATTCCAAACATGAAATTAAAGTGCTCGAATGTCCTGGAGGACCTCATTGCGCAAGACGGCAGGAGATGCAGGCAGAAAGTTGAGCAACAAGGAGGACCGGGAATTGAGGTTCCCAGCGCTGCACGTGCAAAATCAAATCCAGATAAGTTTCATATTCGTGGCCGCCACGGAAACGCGGCCAGGACAATGGGACACACCTCCAGAACTCCGCAGAAGATCGGCGACTCCCGACAACCCGATATCCCAATCCCAGTCCCAATACCAAGCCAAATCCGATGCGAGCTCCTCCGCCAACTTCTCCGATTTCAGGCTGTTGAATTCCACCGAGTTTTCATGCAACAGGAGAGCGAGAGGAAACAAGTGATGAAGTCGCTGCTTCCATTTCAATTTCAGCTTTGATTGTTGTGTCCTGCACAGGAAAAAATTCTTAAGACCTTAATGATTTTAATTATTATAAACACAAATATACAAAGAAAGTGATATCTACTAATTAAAAGAACTACGAATAAAATTTTAAGGTCATTTGTCCTTGTTAAAATTTATAATGTTAATGAAAATGTATTCAGCAGATATTTTATATTCACGAAAGTATAATTTGCTAAATGTTTTTATATTTTAAAATATAAAAATCGAAAAAATAGAAGTTATTTTAAGAACAAGGGCTTAAAATTTGCTTTTAAAATTTTTCCAGTGCTATTCTTGAACCTTGCATAAGTGCCAGTGCCTCTGTTCGAGTCTGAATCTGAATCCGAGTTTAAGGGGCCTTTGTGGTCCTTGCCAGAGGAGCCTCTTTGTTTCGCGCTCAACATTTGCCAGCCAACATAACTTAAGGACTTTTTGTTTGCCTTTTTTACAATTGCGTCCCAGCTCGCTTCTGCTGCTGCTGCTGCTAAGTAGGATGTCCTGTTCGCCGCTGTCCTTTTGTTTCTCGAAGATACATCAAGAGATCCAGCAGATCGAGGACCAAAAACCAGGCCACGTCTCGTTTGCATCTTAAGCCCGAAACAAAGATTATGTCATACGCAGATTATTCGATTCGCAACTGGAGATACGAGTAGTCCAATATCGGGGCTTTGTACATTGCGTTACACTTCTCACGCCCCGGGTAAAACTGTTGGCGAAAGTTTCCGATTTCACTCTCAGATATTGCGAGAAATTTTACACATTTCCTGCAAATATCTAAGTGAAAAATGTGTTTGTTTTCACTTTCCCAACAGCAGATAGGCGATCTACGAGGGCCCACCAGATTTGTTACACTTTTCCGGCTAAAGGTGCTCAAAGATTTCCATAGATATTGCATTAGAAGCGGCAACTTTCTTTGATTAGATTAGAGCCTATTTTCTGGTTCTCCGGCAACAATCCAAAATACAGAGATTTTTGAGCTATATATTTTAACTCTTCATGAACAATCAACAAATTTAAATAACCTTTATTAAGACCGCATTGTTAAAATTAAATTAATAACATAAATAATTATGGTTGCGACATTTCTAGAAAATACTTAAATTACTACTGACTTAAGTATAAGGGTTTTTTAGGAATTAAAAAATGATCAAATTATAATCCAAATTGCTTGTCTCTAAAGTACGAAGTTTTAAATGTATTTCTTCATAAAATCAGGAACATTTTTGTGGTTCAAAGCATCATATATTTAATTATATTTATTATCTATGTACATTCTCTTGGATCCCCAATATTTGATTCACTTTCGGATGATTAGGTTTCCCTTTGCCTCACAAATCAATTGAATTGATCGTATTTACACGAGTTCGTTAACCTTCAACATGCCCTTTGATCGCTAGTCATCATCGAATAACAACCATCATCGCCTTTTTCTGGTCCGTGGGAAGGGATGTGTAAGCTCAAGGATCTCAAGGATCCACGGCTGATTGAAATCGAATACACAACCCTGGCAATTTGGGGCCCATTGTACCATTTCACTCACCTGATGGCACCTGATGCCCTAAGATTTTCTAACAAGACTAACAACAATTGATTCATTATGCGGGAAATTCAGAATTCTATATTTTTCACACAAAAAATATGGGCATTGAAAAGGGAGAGGTTTTGAATAAACAGCGAATTTCGAAGTTAGTTCTTCCACGAACTGAAAAGAAAGGGTTAGGGGAAAAGGCGAATGAATGGATTTCAATTTCTTTGGCCTTTTTTGTCGAGTCCTCGAACAAGTGGGCGATCAATCTAGCATGCGCAATATGCTTTTTGTTTCAGTTATGAAATTATCTATCAGGAGCAGGAGCAGTGGCAACCCTCATCAAATCGCTAACTGGAGGTAGCTCAAAAAAGGGGCATTCTAGCTTATCGATGGCTGTGGATCTGCAGATCTCAAGATCCTGGAATCTGTGGAAGGTGGAGTAGTTGGAGATGATGCTGGAGCTGGGGATGTGTCCACAATGGACTACCAAAGAAGCGGGCACGTTGTCATCGACGGCAGATTTCCATGGAAGATAGATTGCCAGAGATTCTTTCGCTATGAATTAATGAGAAAGTTGTATAATTTCACAAAGCGAAAAAAATAGAGAAAAAAGGTATGTTGAAATTAGCAGAAATTGAAAAAAAAACTATTTAAATTATTAATAATTTTGACCGTTAATTAAAAACTGTTTAGTTTACTTAGATCCTTTAAAAAATAAAGTATTATAAAACACTCAAAAAATTTCTTTATTTTTGATAGCAGAATAAAAAAAAAAATACTAACTTAGTTTGCTGCTCACATTTTTATAAATTCATAGATTTAATAGTTCCTTTAAAATCAAATGTTTACGTCATTTAATCTTGAATTTTTCAGTGATCCTACCTTAAGAATAAATGGATTTTAAATATTTTGTGAATTTGTAGGAACTCAAATTAAAATGTTGTTAAATTTCCTGAAAAATCTCTAAAGAAAAATTCCCATAACATATTTATTCTATTTACACTCCAGAGTACTAGGTACCTACTAGTCTAAGAATCTCAACTTATCGCTCATACTTTTGTGAATTAATTTTCTCCTTGATGTATGATAATTTGTTAGTGATTTGTCTACCAATTAATGCACGGTCATGACTGGGCCACTGACTGACGGCATTTTGATTTCGCCTGCCATCGGATATCGAGTTTCGGCGACGTGGGAAGCACGCACGGATTCCACGGATCACAAACCCAAATCGGGATGGAGAAGGGCCATAAGGACCCAGTCCTGCGAGATGAAAGATATGCGAGATCAACATGTAATCTTTGGCATAAATACGAGAATCGCTTAAGAAAACTGACAACAACGGCGGCAGGACAATGAGCGCATGTTGCATGCCCGATCGAATGTCCTTTGATATCAAACGTTAAAGGAGCACCGTGCGGTACTTGAATTTCATTATACGAAAAGGTACAACTCTGCTCCTCCTTTGTTAGCTCCCGATGTCGAGACCTGTTGTCGTCTGAGTCCAAGTTTTGAATTTGAGTCTGAGTCAGTGCACTCGGGAAAAATAATGGACAATATTTGTTGCATAAAGAATTACCAATGGGTCCTTAAAGAATTATATCCTGTAAATTCTAGAAACGCATGCCATCCCACATCTTTATTTATATCTCATTTGGTGTAATATATTCAGAATATAATAAGTAAGGTTATATCGAAAAGATTAAAGGTTCAAAACTTATATTGATGTATTTACGTTCTTATTCTAATTTTCGTGTAATAAACTACAACAAATATTTTGAAATTACTTCACTAATAAATTTAATTAAAAATAAGCATTTAATGAATTTTAACCCCTCTTTTCCCGAGTGTTCGATAAGCAACCCCTTGTCGTGGTCCCTGGAGTTCGGGGGAATTTCGATGCTGCCGGTTCGGCTGCCTCGGTTTTTTAGCCGGAACGCACACTTCAACCCTCCTCTGTCCTCCTGTCCTGTGTCCTGCCCCTACATCGGCCTGTGTCCCGAGTTCTGAGTCCTGCCTGCCCACCAGCCAACCTGCGTCCTGTCAACTCCTTTTGTCATCGCCATCATTTGCGGCCGCTTGACACTTGCAGATTAGTAAAGTGTTGAGAGCCCCGAATTTCTTTCCTGCTAATTGCCGGCGGACAATTAGTTCTGCTCCAAATCGATTGCAGGCTGCAGGACTTCAGGAACTCGCAGGACATGTGCAATGATTTGCATTCTTCATTGTCTGACTCTCGCACATCTGACCCGTGTTCTTGATTATTTTCTCGAACTGTTGAATTAACTTCTCAGCTTGATTCATGACTTTTGGTAATTTTTAATCTGTCTTTCCGGTCTGCCAGTTTTTTTGTGGGCGTTTTGCTGGCCCTATTTCTGACTAAGGATTTTTATCGTTTGATTCAAAAGATCTTCAAGAGGTTGAGAATCTTTATAAGGAATGAGTTCATTTTCCCTTCTGATGAGAGTCTTTTTAAAAGGGTATAATAGTAATATATTATTTACTATAATAAGTACAATGTTAATTTTATTTAATTTGAATAAGTTGTGAAATTTAACTTAAATAAAGTTGATATGCAAGTAATTTTCTAAAGAATTATAGACCTACATTTCCAAAGATTCTCATAAATAAAGACTTTCATCATAAAGACTTATAGTTGCTTACCAAAATATATTTATTTATTTTAAAAGTTATATTAACTAATTAACAATCCCATATCAAGGGAAATTAATAAAACAATTAAAAAACTATCACATACTTTCCGGCTTTAATTTTAAACGGTGATTCCACTTTTTTATGTATATCATGTAAAGTCAAAAGTAAAGTGCTTGTAAATATCAATTTTGTCTTCGAATATTATAATACTTACATTTTATATATACCACATCAAAGAAAAATAAATAATAAAAATAAATAAGTAAATAAGCTACTTTTTATTTTGGCAGTGGCCACTAGCTGCCGAAGAAAAACATTTTGCACGAACTTCTTTAACTCAAATTGATTTTAATAAAACAACATATTTATTTTCTGGGTTTTAAACTAACATTTCTATTATTTTTTACTTGATTTTTAAGCTATTATTACATATTTTTTTTTTTAATTAGAACTAGCTATGGCCTTTTTTAAGTAAGCCTGCACTTCTGTTAAAACTATCCCAGTAAAAACCGATGTTCCTTAAAAATTAATTTACAATTTATATTCTTCCTTATGTTGGTTAAACTTTAATTGAAAAATTATAAACCGTTTTGCATGCCTTAAAGGTAGTTGCATCTTGTGCATCTTATTCCTTCCGCTCGATGCAACATTGTTTCGTGTTTTGTCTGCATCGCGTCCTCTCTAAAAATAATCCCAGCAATATGCATAAATTAGGATCCATTCGCCGTGTCTGGCCGGTGTACACGCTAATTATAATGACAAATCGGTCAATTATAATGCCGTGTCATAAATTTTCGAGCCTCGATCGATCAGCCTCGCGACTTGAATATTGAATAAAATGGATCGTAAATTGTGGAACATGCCTGTTCACATAGGGGCGACTTCATTAAGAAGCTGCTGCTATCGAGATAATTAACAGGACTTCGGGACAGGACTACTAGACAAAGGAGCAGATTCCTGTAAGCCAGATCAATGGGAGCAATTTGCCAGCCACTCAAGGCAAAAGTAAAGGGAGGCTGTGTAGATGCGGATGTTCGAGGTACGAGGCCCTTGAGATCGAAGCGGAGAGGAGCGGCGGATGGTTGGATTTAATGAAGCTAGTGGACAGCCTCCTCGCAGCTGTCAGAATGCCCATTTCCAGGTCACGCCCACCGCATTAAAAAGCCACTAACCAGGACGTGGGGGCGGGGGCGTGGCTGTGTTCAACCTGTCACAGAGCGGCGATCGTGCAGTTTTCAAATTTATGGCCGACACGCACTTCTACGCCTCCCCAAAAATATAAAAAAAATTTCAAGAGATTGCACACAGAAAATAAAATATTACAGAGAGGAAAAAATGGGAAAAGACTATGTCATGTTTAGATATTTTGGAAGATTTTGCATAATTTAAATATTGAAAAGTATAATTTAGTGGTAACCCTTTTAATTTATAAAATGGCAAATTAATCTGTATTAATTCGGAACTTCTTAACTTGAAGCATAGTTTCAATATTTATAAAATAATTTCTTAGTTTAAATATAATGACATTACTACATTTCTTGTTATTTATAAAACCCGAGCATGACTTTTAAAGTATTTATAGTCGACGAAAATAACATTCGTCTCTTAAAATCAAACTAAAACTTGTTTTTCATATCAATAATGACGAAATTGGTGCTTATTCACAAGAAGAAATTGTAAAATCAACATCTGCAAATTGAATTAGCAAAATCATAAATTTTCTTTGTGCATCACTGGAATGGCAACGTGTTTGCCTGGCATTCATCATGTTTTATTTCAGTTAAGTTCTTTCACTCCAGGCAGAAGCGAAGCGAAGAGAACTGTTTCGCCTCATAATTGCCGCACTTAAACGGAGCGGCCAGCAACGGTATAACCAGTTCCTTCAGGCCCAGCGCCTCCTTCAGCTCCTGCTCCTCCGGAGATGTCCATCAGACAGCTGACCGCAGAAAGGGCACGGCACCATCCCCATCTCCACCTCCATCCACAGCCACATCCCCATCCCAGCCTCTGCCTCTCTGGCATTTCGCATTAAATCTGCAACTGTCCCAGGCACATTCTCTTTTTTCATACCCTTGAAAGAGGTAAATGGAATTTTTTGAACTTCTTTTTCAATATAAGAAATGTATCCTTGGATCACATATCACATATATTAGTATGTTGTAAGGTCCTTAGTTGACTGGAGGTAATCAGAATATTACATTTAACATTTTAAATTGAATAAATATTTTTATTTTTTAAAACTATGTATCCTTTAAAATAATTACTAATCCCTTTAATGTAAAACAAATAATTCAATAATACAAATAATAGTGTACGAATATTATCATTATTTTATTTTTAAATATCATTCCTTCCTTCACTTAAGTTATTTTTTTACTATAAATAATTCCCAAAACTGATTTACAAGTGTATGCCCAGCTTCGTTGCGGTATGCCCCCAATCCCTTCGTGATTTTTATGGTCATGTGCTGTATTTCTTCACGCAGATCGCGTCGCCGATGCAGTAGGGTGAGAATCCGCAGCTGGACCTCGTCTCGATCTGGGGTTTGGGATTGCGTTTGGGTTGATTGCCGGTTTGCGATAAGGTGGCATACCAAAGCCCGATTGTCTTACACATCTATAAATAGCCAGCAGATTGAGACTGGGACTGGGACTGGGACTGGATCTGGCACTGGCGCATGCAATCATTAGTGGAAATTTTGCCGGCCACTCTCCGACACACTGAGTCCCCGAGGGGCAATAAAATCAGCGCCCGGCAGAGGACGCCTCAGACAGTGCAGATCCTATATATAAATATACTCGCAAGTATGTCCACACAGTGGAAAGAGGCGACCGCAAGCAAGGTCGTTGAGCGACCTTCAGTCGGTTTCCCGTTGAGTGCCGCTGCTCTTGGCCTTTATGGGCTCGCTTTCAGGTCTTGGGGCAGATCAGTAAACAACGAGCGACATTTATGGAAATGGCTGCTGCTCTTAATTGGCCAAATGTGGCTCTATAAAGACCCCAAAAACGGCCGCCTTGACTTTGTCACAGGTTCCTTGTCTCCGATCGCCGCAGCGATTCCCGGTTCCAGTTCTCCGAGGAGTCGGGCTTCCGCGTTTCACTCGGAAGACTGATGGTCCCCGGCCGGTTGGAGCTGCCAGGGTATAATCTCTATCCGAACGGAGAGGAGAACTTGTCACTGCTTATCGCAGTGATCCGAGTACTGAGAAAAAACGGTGTCCCATAGTAATAAATATTAAATCGAAATTAAAAGATAATCTAGACAAAAAGTAACTACAACCAAAACTTACTTTAAAATCATACTGAAACTCTGAAAAAAATAAAACCAAAGAGTGAAAGCTAACCAGTTAAGCTCTAGGGGAATAGGCTCAAAATTTTGTTGACATCTTAAGAAATTCACACCCCTTTTCTCAGTGTATATATCGAAACAATAAGCTCCGATTCCTTGGCTTGGGCTGTCCTGATGCTGCTGCTGCTTTGTCACTTGTTCATATCAATTAAATTTTAATGATATTGTCTCGAAAAACTACTTTCCTCCTCTGCAGCCGCAGGCTGCGTGTTTTTAATCAATTTTAAGTGGCTATTTACATTGCGGAACGGAGGAGCAGACCAGGCCGGAATCCAATGGGTTGGAATGGGATATCTGCCTCCTGGGACAACCAGTTTCCCAGATTAAAATACACATACACAACTCGGATTTATTCTCGGTTTAAGTTTTCGTTTATTTTTACTACTCAAGTCACTTAGGCTCTAATTAGGATAGTTTCGCTCGATCTTAATGCTGGTAGGTGCTTCTACATCGTTCACATCGTCGGATTTTTATGGCAAGTTGCTAGGTCAGTGGAATTTCGAGTGCTGTCGGCTGAATAAATTAGGTTCGCGTTAGGTAACTCTATGCTACGGTAAGCTACGGTTACAATTACAATACCAACAACTACAATAAATTAATTAAAACATTAACTAAACATTAAACAAAATTCGTTTACTGACTAAACACACAAACACACACAGGGCCGAAGGAGTGTGTCCTGGTCGCGTGGGAACTCAACTAGCGCTACGAACTATGGGGAACTACGTCTATATAGGCTATCTAGGTTATCTAGGCTAAACTAAAATACGACTTGGATCACATTTGAATGCCCTTGCAGCTGGCTCCTCAGCGGGGGAGTGCGGGGTGCTGGTTATTTTTTTTAACACTCGCAGAAACAATCTTTTTGAACTTTGAAAAATGTTCATATTTCTGGGGTTAAGTTTTAAATTTTTAAAAGAATATTCAAGCATAGAAAAAACATAATCGTTATAAGATTTTTATAGCAAATTTTGATATTTACGTAGGCCTTTTATAATAGTTTAAAAAAATGTTATATATCTGAACAAATAAAAATATGAATTTTTTAGCGGAATCAAAGTTATATCCTGAAATTCTTGGCCTAATTTTACCAACTTTATTTTCTAAATAATCTCTAAATTTTCCAAGTATTCGATTAATTGTTTCTTTGAGTGCATAGTGACCGCTGTGGCCCCTACTTGAGCTTGAGAAACGTGAGCAACGCCTTCTGAATCAGACTGCGATTGATGGTGGAGTCGGCGGTGTAACGCACTCCCCAGAGGTTCCCATCGTTGTGGTCCACCACTCCGTACTCGCCGACAATGAAGCCGTCGTCGGTCTTCTCCTCCACGCGATACTTGCGATAGTTGCGACCCTCGACCACGTACGCCACTTTGTCCTCGTCTTCGGGAGCTGCCCCTTCCTCGCCGGCGGAATCACCCTCGGATGTGGTATCTCCATCTCCATTCCCATCCCCATCCCCGCCGTCATCCGAATAATCGTTGGCATTTGCATTGTAAACCACCGAGCCACGTCCTCTGTTGATGCCACGAACAGTGCTCGTTGCTGGACCAGCTGGCGTAGTGGCCACTGCTGCAGTGCCTCCGCCTGCTGCACCGCCGCCCTGCGGTCCATGGGCCCGTCCGTTTGTCATAACACTAACGGACTCCTCGATTTCGTAATTCTGCTCCGAGGTCGGAGTATAGAGCTCGGGGCGCTCGGTGGTAAAGTGTTGATGCGGCTGATGCTGCGCCCTAGATGAGGAGGCTCCAGATGCCACGGCGGCGGAGGATGAGGACGAGGAGGAGGAGCTGCTGCTGCTGCTGGAGCTAGAGCTATACGAATAGCCGCCTGACCCCGACGACGACGACGACGATGATGATGGCGATGCTGTGGATGCCGATGCTGCTGCCGCTGCCGAAGCTGCTCCATGTTGGTGTGCAAATTTGGCAACACACTTGACTAGATCTGCAACAAAAGATGATGTTTGATAAGTTCAAGATTAGTTAGCCGGGGTTCAAGTGGGGCTAGCCCGTGCGTTGTCGCTGTCTGTCACAATTCATAGGTGCACTGAGCTTAAGGTGGGGTTTTGAGTTGCTTTTGTTGCTCAAATCAGAAGAAAGACATTGAAAATAAAGTATTTAGTTATTTATACTTGTAATTCAGAGATAGGTAAAAACATTTATATTCAAAGAGAAATGAGATTTGGAACTCGCGAAAATGTTTTGAAAATACTTGTAGTTACAAGAGACCTCCTTGGAATTTTTAATGCCTCCTAATCTATCATCAAAGTGGGGTGGATAAACGGTAACCATGATATATGATTAATCTGGTTAGGTCCCCGAAATTGATCTCTTTAATTTATGCAATTGCAACACGAGCCCTGCTGCACAGTGTAATTTGTTTAGCCAGAGAGAGTCAGGCATTAAAATACACAGAAAATAATATGGCCAGTATATTAGAGTATTAGCGTATTTAATATTATTTTTTTATGGAAATAAAAAAATATGATAAATATTAAATTGATATATGATATCTTCAATTCAGTTTTTCTAGAATATTAATTCAGAATCATTTTAAGAATGTTACATAAATTAAGGCCAAATATAATACTTTAATTGAAAAAGAAAAAATATTCCAGAAGTTCAAAAATATCTTTTTCAAAAGAAACATTTTCTGAAAATATTTATCTTTAAATGGATAATTATATAAAGATTAAATAACCTTCATATTGGGCTCAACTTTATTTTCTTTTGTGTAACTTCCCTTTAAGCTGCAGATTCCGACTACGACTTGGACTTAGACTCACCTCTGTTGGGCAATCCTTTGGCATTTTGATTAGAATGTTGATGCGGCAGTGATGAATGCTGACGTTGCTCCCAGCAGGGACGTTGCTGCTGTTGCTGATGTTGCTGCTGCTGGTAGTTGGGACCTGGCTTCGATGAAATTGACTCCAATAGATGCGGCTGCGGTGCATTCAATAAATCATAAGGCAATTTATCCAAATTGAAGAGTACGCGCCGCGTTGGATGAGCTTGTTGCGGATGCTGTTGATGCTGCTGTTGCTGCGACTGATGCTGCTGCTGCTGGTAGCTGTGATAGTGATGCTGCCAGGTTGTGGGCCTAATGCTGCTGCTGCTGGGAGGCTTCACTGTGGTGACCCTGCTGGCCAGTGTTGCTGCCGTTGAGGTGGCTGCTCCTGTAGATGTTGCTGCTGCTGCTGTAGGTGATGTTGCTGTTGTGCTCTGGGCCTCGCCGAAAGCGATGCGAGAGACAATAGCAGGTCGCGGTCGGGATCTGGGCGGCAAGAAAGTTGTGGGAACCACTGGCTGCTCCGTGCTGCTACTGCTTCCAGAGATGGGACTGGAATGGGGGGTACTCCCCACAGGAGTGGCTGCCGTGCTGGTTGCCGCTTGTGGCCAGTAGGTCTTGGCCGGTTCGCCATAGACCTTCGAGGGTTGCCCGTAAACCTTGGCTGGTTCCGAGTAAAACTTCGACGGTTGACCGTACACTTTCGAGGGCTCCGAGTAAACCTTTTCGGGCTGTCCGTACATCTTGGCGGGTTCCGAGTAAACCTTGGCTGGCTCCGAGTAAAACTTGCTCGGCACACTGTACATCTTGGAAGGCACAGAGTAGAACTTGGCTGGCTCCGAGCCATGGCCATGCTTGAGGCTCTCGCTGACATTCCTCTGGGCCTCGGCCAGAATGCCGCTCCGTGACTGCTGCCAGGCCTGCAAGTCATCTACATTCTGGCTGATAGAGCTATAGGATATGGACCGAGACTGAGGTCCTCTGCCCTGTTTGGTGTCATGATAAATCACCGTTTGAAAGGGCAGGCCTGGTCCAGCTCCTGCTCCCGTTCCCGTTCCCGTTTCCTCCTCGGTTTGGTTTTTCAGGAACGTATGCATGGAGGAGGCTGAAGCCGCCAGCAGAGGAGCTGCCAACACATTCTGGATATTGGATGCACTATTCAGGGAATCCCCTTCAGCATCCATGGAGTCCCCGGCCAATCGGGGCTCTGCTTCCTCAATGGAGAGTTCACTTTTGTGCGATCGATTCACAAAATCGGAGCCACTTCCCGTGGGACTTCCTGCTGACGAACTGCTCTTCGGAGGACCTCTTTTGCTGGACGAGCTCACACTCACGGCCACCACTTTGACCTCGTCGCTGGAGGAAGAGGACTTTGCCTTGCCGACTGGACTTGGAGCATCTTCGAGGAACACTATCTTACTGCCAGAGGTCACCAGCTTAACCACTTGCTTGGAGTCGGATTCCTGTACAGAAGGACTGCTGCCGGAACTTAGGGAATTTCTGTAGCGATTTCTGCTGCCATCCAAACTCCTTCCCGTGGCCATTCGATGGCGGGGATGAGGATTCGGTGATGTGGAGGCTGTGGACTCTGCTCTCCCCTCGAACTCCTGCTCGTTGCTGTGTAGGCTGCGCTGCTGGTCGTCATGGTCCAGGAACAGCTTCAGGAACTCGTTGCCCGCGATGAGTTCACTCTGCCGGCCACCAGGCAAAGGAGCGGGAGCGGGACGTGTCCAACAACCGGACATCATCTGGAATATAGAAGAGATCGAAGGGAGTTAGGTAAAATTTTAAACTTTATAGATGTCTAAATATTAAAGCTGTTTTCTTGTTAAATATATTTTAAAGAATTTGTTCTGTAAACTAAATCTGAATACTTTTTCCTAATACATTTATTTAAATCTTATGTTACCTCTCATTCCCCCGCCTTAGAAATGCAATCGGCAATGGTGATTGCATCCAGAGCTTATCTCAGCGATCTATTTATAAATTTGCGTAATTAAAATATCATTTGGAGCGATCGACGATCGATGCTATACTATAAATCCATATGTCTTTATGTCGCCCGCAAATATGCATAAGTCATGCAACGAGATCTTGGGCTCTGGACCTCGACTCTCGACGACTGCCATTTGAATAATAATGCGGCCGGGTCTATTAAGACATCGGAACATCGGAATGCCATGGCATCGGCTCCGTTTGAAGTGGTGCATGTTGCTCCCTGGTCAAGTGGCGAATGTGGCATAATTAACCGCGTTGCAGCTCGTCAGCGATCGAGTGCTCAAGTGGGTGGCGTAAGGTAGCGAAAAACACCGATCGGACAAACCGTTCCAGGCACACATTTATGGACCAGGCATCGGAATCCGCTCGAGTGGAAAATGGAAACATTACTTAAACAATCAATCTGTCAGCGTAATATTTATGTTGTTATTGATTTGCATGCATTTCCCTGACGCATCGCGACCTGTTTAAAGGGATAGCATTTCCGGACTTAAGGACAAGTTTTTTATGATCAGGTTGCAGTGGTAATTAATTTATTTTCCATGAGTAATGATTGCTCTGGGTAGAACAGGCTTTAGTCATTCATTCTTTGTGGCTTAAAGTTTGACTTATAAATTAAGTCACTGTTTTAGGTGGAAGTAGAGTAGGGCTGAGTCAGCTAATGGGTAAAAATACAGGGCTTTTACTTGGTTTTTAATCCATTCTGGTTTAAATTGTGCTTACGTAATATTAGTAATAAAATATAAATATGATATTAAATATATAAAAATATATATCCAAGTTATTAGTCCATTTTCACTTAACCTTCATTTAAATTAAACACAACAAAGTACAGCAAAGGGGAACAAATATAAGTTTACATAGTATAACCCATTAATTTCCTTTATTAGCTTAATAATCGACATTCATATCTCCTCGACAATGCTGTTCGTACATTGCATTGCGAATTCATGGCCAGAGATCGGCCATAAATCGTTATCAGCGCCAAGCGCGCACACACACACACACCCACCGCAGAAACAAAAGACTTAGGGCACGAACTTGCCCTCCCGATCGCATTGAGCTAATAAAACATATTTATGGATATCTATCTATCGCTCAG
Source organism: Drosophila tani (assembly GCA_008042535.1). Classification (NCBI taxonomy): domain Eukaryota; kingdom Metazoa; phylum Arthropoda; class Insecta; order Diptera; family Drosophilidae; genus Drosophila; species Drosophila tani. Next base: position 144,003 of record VNJO01013280.1, read on the forward strand.
CGGTATTAGCATTGCTAATTGCATTAAGGCAGATCATTTACCATCGGACACTTTTGATCCGCGGGTATCCATTGAAATATAATCGACTTTGGATTGGAAAGGCGCAAATTGAAAACAATGAAAAAATGGCGAAAATTGAATCGAATATTAATGGAAGCGGGGCTGAACATAATAGCATAATTATTCAAGCTGTTAGTAAATGAGCTTCAAATATAAAACGAAACTATAAATACACCCCCTGAGCAAGAACAATAACAACATCCGGCAGTGCAGTGGGCGCCTGTCGCCGGGCATTTTCTAGAGCAGAGCAGATCTGAGCGATTGCATCTACACACTGGCACACTCGGAACACCTTCGCACATGTGCTAATATTACCTGACTTGACCAGGCTGTCCAGCCAGCCCAGCCCAGCGCAGCCAGTCACTAGATTGGTTAGTCATTCGGCAGGGACTTGGGTCGCCTTGCCTTTTATGTCTAAAATTGCAGAAGTAACTGACCGCGGGCGTTGTTGAATGGAAAAATGGAAAAGCGACAGTGGTCGCCACTTAGCATTGACACCAAATTAACGGCTTGGGTAGCCACCGACAATAGGGCTGCGTAAGACAAAAGGCAAAAACGTTCTAAAAATAATTACGAAATAATGAATAAATCCCCACAATGAGCATTCCTCTCCCATTGTGGGGTTATTCGAACCGCCTGGTCAGTGACGTGCTCCAGTTTAATGAATGAACGGGGCTCGGAGATCTCTTGCTGGCTTACTGGCTTCGGCCCCATGATAGACAATTATTAATCTTGATTGATTTATCATTGCTAGCTACCTGCTTCGGCTTGGATTTCGATTTGGATTGGAGATCTCACTCTAATCCTGTTGGACATTCTTTTGCACTTATCATTTATCATTCGATTGTTGCACTGGTGACAATTTTCACGGCTGTCAACTTAGCGGAAGTGTCAAAAACTATATATATTCGAGAGATACGAAATACTTTCAGAACGCCAGCATATTACGTATCCGCCTTGTGGTGCGCGTGAATAGACTGCAAACAATTAAGCAATAATCACGCCTTAATGAGCACTCTCTTTATTGGGCTCAATTGTCCCACTCGATTGGCTTTCAAGTGCCGATCCACCAACCTGATACTCGATACACTCGATCGCCCCCCTTTTAATTAGCTCCAATCATCGTGATTTCACACAACGCCACGAGTTGACAGATTGAATTCATGTTGTGAGTTATGCAAATTTCGGAAGTATTTTCATACCACTTGATTTGCCGATGATTGATCTGGGCGCTTGGAACAGGATTCGGCCAGTGGCGAGGGGCCAATGACTCAACACGGGCCACGAACTTGCCACACACACAGCTTTTAGCTATCGAATGCGGAAAAAGTCATGTAACTTTAGCATTTCTGCATAATCGAGCATCGAGCCAGCGGTTTCTGCGGGCGTTTTCGCTCTAGAAGTGGGCGGTCGCCAAGGAGCCGCTACTGAAGCTGCCCAGTCGGTGGCCAAGTGAATGTGTCAGCGAGTCCATTTTCCCCAAACAAAGTCCGGCTTAAGCTGGGCCCCGGCCAAAGTCTAATCTCAACCACCCGCTGTCGTCAGCTGCGGCCACATTGTGTGCACAATATTATAATATTACAAGACAACGCCAGCAGCGTTTTATTTTGGGTCCGCCTTCGCCTGGGCACTGTTAAAAAATAGTCTGAGATCTGACCCTAACTCGTTATAAAAAATAATGTTATAGAAAATAAAATAAAGTGTATTAAAATGAGTTTTCTCGATTTCTACAATAATTAAATTACTACAAAGCCTTTTTTCGAGTTGTAAATACTATTAATACTCGTATAATTATATTTTAATGATTGGTTTAATTTAATTTAATATGTCTTGATTAGTTATATTATAGCTTATTTTTTATTAGTATTAAATAGTTAACATTTTCTTATTTTAAAATACTAATATCCGTAACCAAATGTTTTTAAATCAACAACTTTACATTTAAAGTTTATTTCTAAAGGTTCTTGGACAGATTTTTTTTTAAATCTTATTATTTCATTTATTCAATGGCTTTTTATATTCATTGTTATTTCTCTACATTATATTTAATCTATTTCCAATATTTTTCCAAGTGCCCCTATCTCGCTATCGATCTTCCAGCCAAGTGCAGCCCACATTAGGGCAGTGCCACGCTCAATGCCACCAGTTTGGGCCCAGAATCAGACTCGAATTCGCTCCAAATTGCAGCTATCAACTTGGGTCTGTGGCACAATAACACACATTTATTAATTACACGGCAGAGACACACACAGCAGACCGAACATAGATTTGTGTGGGAAATTAACCCATGTCGGCGCCAGAACGTTTAAAAATGACTTAAGACCATGTAAACGATACAGCTCATTTGAATGAACCAATCATCATGGATGGGAATCGGTGGGTTAATAATCGACAAGAGAAAAGCCGAGTTTAGAATGTAGTTGCACCACCACGGCAAGCACTGCGGCCAACACCACCACCACCACCACTCCCTGCCCCTGCCGCTGTGCATAATTTGCAAATTGCCGTCGTCATCGCCATCGAATGGCCAAAAGACAGGCTCTGAGACTCAGTTTTGAGTTTTTGAGACACAAACAGAGCCAACAGTTGGAGCCACAAAAACAGAGGCAGTCCAATGGGCCAGTTGCACAAATACACTTGGCAAATAATAGTAATAACATTTTAGAAACCCTTTTACGATAAATACATAGATATTTCTATATAAAAAAAAAAATCATTCCAAAATTTATTGAAAATCTCTCTGAATTAAGGACTTTCTTAACAAAATACTATATCAGTAATTAATAACATACTACTTAGGGCTGCTTTAAATATTGAGAAAACTTATCTTAGCAAACTAAAGCCTTTAAGTTGGCGTAAGAAATATAATTATTTACATTTTCGATTAATAGAGCAAGTTTGTGTCTTAAGTCTTTGGTTTATTCAGTGAATGATAAAAATTATGACTGCACAAAATATACAACTTGTTTTAAATTAAGGAAATCTATTGGATAGTTTTTGTTATTTATTAAAATAACAGCATTTTTAAGGTATCGAAGTCTTATCAAAGAAATTAATTTGTATGCAATAAATATTCTGAGAAATTTTCAGTGAAATATTTTGTATCAATTTTAATATTTTTTTTTAAGAATATATATAAATTTTTAGCGAAACTGGCCATGTTGTTTTTTTAAGTACACCATAGCAACCGTCTGCTGTTGAATCGCGTGCAATTATTTAGTTTACTCGGCTCCAGTTAGCTTTACTTTACTCCACATTACTCACAATCAACTCGGTCTGTCTAATGAGCAGTCAATAAAGTGCGGGCCAGACACAACAGAGCGAGAGTGTGTGGTAAAAATTAATTCCAAATGCATTCAGCCAGCGAGCCAGGCAGCCTGGCTGGATTATGGATGATTCGGGCCAATAAAGCCGAAGTTGGCACAAACAAATGGAGTGCGATCGCACCATTAAACCATTTTTCATAAAACGCATTGGCCAAACGCAAATGGGGACACCGCCTCTGAATGCATTTGGCAACTGGTTGCAGTTAAGTCTGGGACTGGATGAGGTCTCAATTGGTGTCCAAAGTCTTTTAACCCGGGGTTAACCTGGAATGCCAATTGAATCAATTTCGATTGGGCTTCGATTGTTCAATCGGAAATCGTGTGGAAAGGAAATCAAACTTTCCAAGTTGAAGATCAGAGAAAATTGATTGATTGTTTTTGAGTTGTGATGAAATGCAAAGAGAGTTCATTAGCTGCTCTCAAATGGGGGATTTTTACTAAGTTTCATATGGAAACTTGCTTTAATTTGTGGATTTTTTAAAAATAATCCTTAAAACTCTAAGAAAAACATAGAATGTGCTATAAATATAAATCAAATAGAGTTGTTTGTTCACCTTTTATAGTCGTCAAATTACTTTGAAAATTACATTCCATTGAAAACTAAAATTAATCGCTTTTGGTGTGGCTTTTTTTAGCTTTTCTTAAGGCCTAAACTAGTTGAATTCGGTGGCTTAAATGACCAAACAAAGCCTTGAACTTAAGTGGCCAGTTTTTGGCCAACAAATTCCTTGGAATTCTTGGCGCACATGGCCATAAATAAGCGGCAATCAGCGCCTTAATGTGACACTTACCAGCAGCAGAAAGGCGAATTTGAGGAGCCAGCAAAAGTGTGCCATGTCGGTCGATTCCAATCCAATCCACCACCTGTCCACCAGTCGCTCCCGGGAGTTAATCAAGCGCTTTAGTGCCTTCTTTGTTCTGTCTCCAGATCAGAACCAATCTGCTCTTAATGGGCGCACTTCCTCAGACCTCGTGATTCATCTCATCTCGTGGACCATGGTCTCGCTCTGGCCGCTGTCGCTCGCGAATGCTTAATGGCTGCAATTAAACCAAAGACAAGGAGCTGCAATTAGTGCAAAATGGTCAAGAAATAGATACAAAGAGGCAGATATATTATCCCATGGCAAAATAATTTGCAAAACATATAACAAATCGCGTTGCGAATCCCAATCCATTGCGTCCAATCGATAAGCGATGGGAAAAATCCGCGCCAAATGTCAAGGTGCATTTCACACCAGAAATCGCCGAGTGTCTGCGGCACTTGCAGCTAATTTTAAGAGTTTCAGCGGATTCCAAAGCCATCTGTCTACACTTGAAGATATTTTAAGTGTATCAGTTTGTCTGGACGTTTGTGTCTGATAACTTAAAAAATCCTTATTGGAGTAGAAATAGGTTTAATTTATATTTATTAAATGGTTTACTGCATACAAAACATGAGAATAATTATTAGAATTTAAAAAATGTCCAAGCTAAGTTAAAAATAATACCAGCAATTAAAATAAGGTTTTTACTTCTATTTTATTTTTGGTTATTAGCCCGTAACTCCTATGCATCGGTGGCCCTCTCAAGTTCAAAGACAACTAAGGGCTAGTTCTTTACTTTTTTCGGGGTGTAGAAGAATCATTGAACTTGTATTGGCAACAGGTTGGCAACAGCAAACCACCAATAACAAGTATCCACCAGCAAGTGGCTAGAAGCAGCCACTGCCAAAGTGGCAACAAGCTGCACAGTCTTGGCCAGAAAACAAACCGAGAGCCGTCTGTCGACAGTCGAGAGCCGAGAGTTAAGAGTTAAGAGCCAAGCCCAGGCCCAGACAGATGCTCAGTCGTCTGTTGCAATTTCAACATATTTATAATTAATGGCAAGGTATTTTGATAGCTTTTTTGCTGCTGCCAGCAATTGGCATGCCATTGAAGTGAGGACTTTGCCGGAGTTGCTGCAATATCGATGGATACTCTGCGGATTTGTTCGGACAGAGCCGTGATGAGTTTGATTTTGGCCAGCCATAATTTAATTAACCGTTCTCAGGCATTTCCGCCACACAGACCATGTAATTAAAAGCCAAGCCAAAGTCAAATCCATAAAACATTAAAACAAAACGAAAAAACAGCCGGGTAAGAAATCATATATATATTTTTATAAAAGCTAGACAAAAGCCAGAAGAGAGGAGGTGAAGCCAAACCAGTTCTAATTCTTATCAAGCCTTCTTCACAGTCCATATAATTACTCATCCCGTCTGTGGATATTTTTTGTCTTAACCTCTCCTTCTGACGGCGTTCAATGGCTTTAATTACTAAGGAATTCTGCGGGGAAAACAAATATGTTTTTATGGCCAGCAGGCATCTCATTAAAAACGAAAGTTTCGTTCTTTGGCTTAGAGCGGCAACGGTGTCGGCTCATTAATTAGCCAAAGTCATATGGAAATGCCAGAGAACCTCCCATTTAAGCCGGCATCCATTATTTTTTATTCTATCCGACTCTATTCACCTTTTCTGACGTCATCTCAATTTCTTTTATTCTCCTCGGATTTTTACGCATTCTTTTGTAAGTTCTTTGGCCTTTTGGGTCTTTTGTCTTCTTGTAAAAAAAGTAAAGGAAAGTAAAAGTTCGGAGGGGTTCAAAGAAATCGCCTTGATAAGCATTTTGTTCTCACATTTATTATCCGCACTTAAGCGTCTCTAAATTACAACTAGTCTTTAACTATCAGGCTGCACCCATAATTGTCATAGGAATTGGAATCGCAATCTGTTCTAGTTCTGGCTTTACATGGAAGCCGGTATATATCACAGACGTCACTTGGGTTAAGGCCGAAAACAAGTTAAGTTAGCAAGAAGAGTTACTTGAAGCGGGAATACTCTTCTGGCTTATTATTTACAAAAAACTATGTATATTTTTAACCGCAATTAATTATTTTCTTGAAAACAATATTTTTAGAGCCAAACACGTTTTTTGTGGTTTCGTGGGGACTTGTTGTTGGTCACTGGGAAGGTGTTTAAATTAAAGAAATTAATGATAGGTTGAGTTTCATAGGCAGTTTTCCGAAAAGGTTAGAGACCATGGTAAAATAAGTGTGTGTATGTTGATTAAGTTGCCTTAAAGTATTTGTAAAAAATGAGCTAGACTTTTAAATATGAAAGTAAAAGTAAGGGAGATTGCGTGGAATTTATATACTAAATGGGTGAAGAGTTCTGAAGTCATTAATAATAAAAATATACACTTTATTAATCACTCTTGAATAAATAATTAACAGGCTGCAAGTTTCTGAATATATAGTTCTAATAAATATTTCTGTAAATGGAATTAAACTAATTAATTTAAATTAATATAAAATTGATTAAACCACAACTTGGTCTTGAAAACGACTTAGAATAATGGTCCTATATGTAATTTCAATTATTATAATAGAAAATGTAATTCCAACATAAAATAAATTTATTTAGATATTATTAGAATAACTTTCAAGACTATCAAAGCTATTCTTTGAGAGTGTGGCGACCGCAAGTTGGTCTTGAAATCGCAATGGCTAATGGAATATAAAGGCAATCGCCTCTCGCACTCGAACTCGTGCATGCCCATTGGCGTTACTTAATTTGTGCCGCACTCACACTCTCGGGCAGCAGTTAGTATATAAATTAGAATGCTAATCGATGGCTATGGATACGCCCTGAAAGCGGCCAGGGGAAACTTCGACTTCAACAGGCGACTTCGGCGACTTTGGCAACTTCGAGAACCTCTAGAGCGGCGAGGTGAGAACGGAGACAATGGCAGCTGACAGATTCCGGTTAATAAACTTGATTTAAAACCAGAAGTGAACAGTGCGGGCAAAAGGTAATGGCAAATAAATTGCTACTAAGTACCCACACAATGCACGGCAATTCGAGTGACACAAGACCCAACAAAAGGCGAAAATAAAATGTGTAACAAATGGACAAACGTGGCCCGCACCCGCAATTCACTCCGTTTCAGTCTTTCAGAATTCCAATTCCGAATCACAGACGGGGACGAGACAAGTGTTGGACCCTGTGACAAATTGTCAAACATTCGCATTCTCATTCCAACTCGGAAAGTGTCGCACGACGATTGCAATTCATTAACAATCGAAGTGGAGTCGATTCGAAGTCTAGTGAATTTTCAGATTTGTTTTCGAATCAAGTTGAGTTGAGGGACGGACAGGCTCAAAGACATAGAGGCAACGGAAGGGAGAGGCCACACGTCGTATGCGTTATGCTATCAGAATTAAGGGGGAGCAAAAGATTTAGAAAAAAAGAATAGAATGGGATACCCAAAAAGCTTAAAAATTTATGGGAGCTGAAATTAATGATTAAAGAATATTACATTTCCCTTAAAAATGTCACGAAAATATTTGGTGATCTTTTTATAGGTTTTTAAATTATGATCAGAGAATAAGAAAACAATTTTGTTTTAGTTTTCTGTTTCTTTTTAAAATTCTCTCTTTTCTCTTTTTTTAAGTATTATAAAACTTTCAGTTCCAACTACAAGCAAAATCTACACTTTACCTTCTATAATTCCTAAATTAAACTCCCAGGAAACTCCACTAAAATATAAATAGAAAAACAACACATTTTTTAACCACACAAGAAGTAATAAAGTTGTCAAATTATCTCAAGAAATAAACACTGAAGCTCACCGAATAAAACGTGTCTGCAAAAAGTTATGCTAAGTTTACGACTTCAACTTCCGATTGCAATCAAAAGGAATATAAATGTGCTAAGGAATTAAGATCAGGAGAATACCTTAAAAAAGGCTTTAATTTCAGTATTTTCCCAATGCCTTACGTACACCTCATTCAAATTGGAGTAACCTCCTCAAGGGTATATAAGGAAACCAAAACAAAGTCAATGCAAAAGCCAAAAACCCTGCCAAAGTCACAAAACACACACATTTGGCCAAGCACTAATTGGAGCATTTTTCTGTTTTTGTGTTGGTATTTCCATGGAATTTCCAAGAGTTTGTTGCCCTCCCCGCACAGTGGCCACTTGGGTATTTGTCATCGCATTGTTGCGGCTAAAAAAAAAAAACCGAAACTATGGCCAAAATAGTGCAATCCCAACCAGTTTGTTTATCTTTTCGTTTTTGTTATTTTTTTCTGCAGGTCGCGCGACTTTGAGGCGTTTTGTCAGCCGCCTTGTGGGTTTCGTTTTCTATTTTTTTTCTTTCCAGTGGTGGCATATAATTTGTTAATCTGACTTTTTGCAGCCTCTAATTGTTTTGGCCAAAAGCTTAAGCTACTGGCCGCCACTGCAGGCAGTTAGCGCTGCAATTAAGCTTTTAATAATTATTTTGTTTAAAAAATGTTGAACGGTTTGGCAACGCTTTTGCTCACTTTGGCAATCTGGCTCAGAAAAAATTATAAACATTATCGATATGACTGATTTGATTGATTAAGGGTTGTAGCCTTTGAAAATGTTGTTTAATGACACGAGTATTTATTTAATTTAAGAGTTGCAATTACTTTGAGTTATTTCAAATAAAACATTAAAGCTTATAGCTTAGTGATTGAGTCATTAATGGACTCCTAGAATTTATTTTTCTGAGAATGCAATGGCTTAGAATAGACATCCGGCTTGAAAAGCTACAAATTCTTACTTACAGAATAATATCGGATACTTTTAAAGGCTCATATACTTTTATTAAATTTAAAGTTAAAGGTCAACAACTTATTCATTTTATTACGTTCAATTACGAATATAATGTGCTCTGATTTATTACACAACTTGGTCATAAAATTAAACACCCATTAACGGGGCTATTATTAATCCAAACAAGTCGTTTTTAATCGCATGTGATCTAAATTAATCCAATTTAGAAATTAACCTGAATGGGCTTCGATTCTTAACGGCAGGTTTATGGGAATCAATTATGCTTTTATCAATAGAATACAAATTTAATTATGAATAAGTTTAATCACCTATTTATTTATCTTTTAATACCGAGACCAATGCAAACAAGATCGTAAATTATGCTGCTGGTAAATTGCTGCCATAAATTTTCCTTCACCGAAGAAACAATCCATTGCACACAATTACTGCCCTTGGAGGTGCTGTGTATATGTATTGAAGCTTTTCCTTGGCATTCAGCTGGCAGCGGACTTTCAATCTGACAAATCTGAAATTAATTCACTCCACGGCGATTTGGTATTATTTTTTTTCTGCATTATTATTATTTCGGATTTGAATGCCAGCTGGGACAGTGGGTCAGTAAATCAACTCTCAATTACAACGGACCGTTAATTATTACAGTAAACTCGAAATAAGCAGGGCGTCTAAATTACAGGGCGATGCCTGCCAAATAATGGGATATATACCGTCATCTCCGCCATTAAAGCCTCATTTGTCGATCGAACGGAGCGAAGAGATAGACATCTCCCATGCCAAGGGAATTAATGGTTTAATCCACGCCTGTCCATCATTATCATCAAACTGGATATCGAAATAGGGAATACAACCCAAAACAAAAGATCGAAATATTTTTCATTCAGTCAATTTCAATTTCAAATCTTTTTTTTACCCTTGGAGTAAAATGGGCTAAATCGGAGTTATGTCTTTATATATTAATTGTTTTTGGAACTTATTTTATTCAAAATCATTTCCCAAGGTTGCGCAATCATTTTCTTATATTTATATATCTTTCAAACTGTTTAAAAGTCACTTCTGAATAATAATTAAAATCCTAATAAGTACATATTCTATTCTAAAATATAGTAACTATAACTATAGATAAAAAATAGCAGGGAATCCAATACCTGTTTACTTTAGAAAAATGTATTTTTAATTTCAAACTTGGAAGTTTCTTTTAAAATTGTAATATGTATTTCCAAGTATTTAGAATATAAGATCTAAGTTTCAGAAACAAAATTAATTTATGAATATAATTATAACTTATCTAAGAGCGTCTACCTTAATAAACCTTTGACAATTTCTAGAGCAATAAGTATCCAAAAATCCATTAAAATATTTTATACAAGTGTAAAAGCCACAAATTGCACTTGCATGCCAATACACTGACTCACAAAATTACAGACAGACTTTCATCCGTGACCTTGAGAGCTGGCCGACATATTTTTTCGGAACTGCTACGCCTTTTTGGCCCTCCCCCCGCCCTCTTATTTCTACTCGATTTCCACAATTGAAGACAAATCCACTTTGTGGTAAAAATCAAAACCAAAACAAAAACAAAGCGAGCACGTTGAGCAAGGCAGCCAAAAAAAATAATGCAGAAAAAACTGTAACAAAAATTAAAAACACAGCAGCAAAAACTTTGAGTGCAAAACAAACGAAAACCGTTGGGGGAAAAAATGCAAAAAAATAAAAACAAAAAGGGGGAGGAGAAGGCTGAGCATAAAAACGCGTTTGCGCATAAAAACGCTTCAGTTTTTTGGCCGATTTTGAGCTGTTTTGGCCAGCCAGCGATCTATATAAATATATATAGATATCTGTATATAGAGAGGCTTTTTGTGCTTATGGCCAGGCATATTATTAACCGTTACTGCGGCGCAGCTTACCAATAATGCACCCACCACATTTATTGCTGTTACTGGCTTTTAATCCCCCGTCGCCGATGTTGTTGTTGTTGTTGGATTGGATTTGATTGTTAAGCTTTCTATATTTTTTTTTTTTCGAGTACGAACCGTTCAATGCAATTGTTGCTAAGCCGTTTCTTTTATTTGAAATTGGAGCAATATTGGCGCGCGAGCTTTGACTGCGATTTGTTTATGGCTCTTTGCGGATTTAATATATTTTGTTTTTATTTCGGGCTTAATTATTTTTAATGGATTTACACACGGCAACTCACTCACACACACACTCGAAGGCACACGCACACACACTCTGAAAACGCTGTATTTAACTGACTTGATCGAAAGCGTTCGTTTCTTTTAAATTTTTTTATTTCTTGACAGGAAGATCCTTGATTTTGGAACGGTCCTTAAATGGGTTTTCAGCTGTGTGGCTGCTTGCTTATTGACTTGGCCTTAGGGTTGGCTCAAACGTTTTCCGGCGGATAATAGAACTAGAAGAAGGGTGGGGCTAGTGGCTCTAAGCTGAAAGATACTTTCACGACCAAGACTACGTCCGCTTTTTATGCAAACCAGGCTATGATATATTCTGGCCAAGTGCGCCGCGTTGCGTCCGTTTGGCTACAGCGTCCACAATTAACTGAAATTCCCACAGCGATCAGAAACTGATAAGTGCCGCCGCCGCCGCTGCTGCTGCCGTCGCCCAAGAAAAGCTTCGCTCCAGCTCGCTCTCGGACAAACTTAACCTGGCTTAAACCCAAAACCCAGCCAGAGCCAGCCACATTCACAGAACGCAGCCAAGTGCCAAGGCAACAACACGAAAGGCACCAGGCAAAAGCACCAGCAGCACAAGTACAACAACTCCAGGCAGAGACAGGCTGAAAACAACTCAGGTTTTTTTGGTCTTTCGGCCGCAGAACAAACGGCAAACACAGCTGCTGGCTATTGCCACCAAACAAATCCGCCAAATCCAACAAACAAATGGGCCCAAAAGACGTTCTCTCGCAGAAAAGTTTGCACATTTTTAAAACTAGTATCACGGAGCTAACGAAAGCTTAAAGTCCACTAAATCTAAACCAAAACAATCGTTTAAGCTGCTCTTTTAATTGTTTTCGGTTGAGTTTAAGTGACTCAATAAGGGTTTTACCTTTTGAAAGTACTTACTTTAGGGTGTTGTTTTATATAAAAATAAATCAGTACCTTGTATAAATACTGTAAACATTTTTGAACAATTTCTTTCATTTAAACAAATATTTAAAAATGATCAAATCATTCGTCTTTTGCAAAACTTCCAAAGCTTACCTGCGTTTTACACCGGTCATACATGTACATTTTACCTGAACTTGTTCTTGTTTAAATTTGCACGGTTTAAGCTTGTGGTTTGCAAATATTAACAGCCAGAGCTTTAGGTCCCAGGAATTAAAAAAATGAATAAAAACAGATATTTAAAGATGTATTCTTATCAAATCTTGCTACGAGTTCTTCAGACTCTTTGCAATGAAATAATTTTTGTAATCTTTTGTTGAGTATATTTTCAGCGGAGTTGTTTTTTAAATAAAATTATTTAGCCTCCTGAAATATAAAAAAAACTATTAAAAAAAAAATCTCTCTTCCGTCATTTCTACATGAATTTTACATTACCTTCTACTTGACATTAGTGGAGACACAAACCAAAGGGGTTAAACTCGGCTACATTATCAGTGATGCTGTGTTAGCCTTTTTTAATTTCAAAGTTTGCTCGCTTACTTCTTGAATTTATTAGAATATGCTTATTAAATAATTATCTAATTATTATTTATTATATCAAAGTCTTTAAAATTAAGTCTAATGCTTGCCTTTATCTTAAAACACACAAATGATAGTGCTAAGGACAAAACGCAAGGTGTAAAGTAATTGTTTTTGGAAGGTAGCTACTCTTCCTAATCAGTATCCATTACTGGCCTTAGTTTTAATTAATTCTAGATATTTTTAATACAAAAATCACATTAAAATCATCCATTAACTAAAATTGGATTCAATTCTATTATAAAATATGAAAATGGTTTTGGTTATACTCAATAAATAATTTAAAAAACAAATAAAAATAAATAATAATCATAAAATATTTTATAGACCACATCTCGAAATGGTTGGAGTAAAATCTGAAAGGTGCTTTAATTTTAAACGAATCAAAACTGAATAATATTAAAAAGTAACAAGAAAAAAATATTAAAAATAAAAGGGAAACCATATAATGTACATATTAACGTTAGCAATTAATAGCTCAACCCTGAAACTCCAACTTATTCAAAGTTTTAACCGCAGCTGCGATTTTATGGTTCCAAGGCGCGACTACGCCACACCCTTCACTTTTTTTAATTTAATGAAACGAAATGAATGACGAGCCATAAACTATCGCTTGTTTTTCTAAATAAGAAATCTTTATTTCATATGTGTATTTCCCATAGTTAATTTACAATTATATTTACATGTTAAGCGGTACAAAATGCGAAACATATTTTTGCTAACAATCGGGACTTGGCGGGAATTGCTAGCTAAGCAGATTTGATTCGATTAGACTACAATTAGCAGATGGTTAAGCAGAGGCTTATCACAAACGAAAAGAGGAATACATTCTGTACAAGTGTAATATATGTATCATCTCTAGCAGATAACAATTTATAATGATCTGCGATCTCCTCGGATCAATTAGAACATCCAATTGTCGAACTTCCCGCGACGCGTTTGCTTGCTGTTGTATAAAAAAGATAGATATAGTATCAAAAGGTTAGTATACATTTTGTCCGGGATTTGGATATGTGGAATTCTCTATAAGTCGCTATCTATCTATATCAGTCGGTTAGAAAATAATAAAACAGCAAAGACATCGAAGTAAGAAAATAAAAAGAGCATTCAGAAAACATTGAAATATTTATTTTGCATTATTTATTGGATATTGCTTAAGTTTTAGGCATCATCATCATCATCGACTCCATCGACCTTTGTATATATTTCTCGCTCTCGCTCTCGTTTAGTATATAGTTTATAGTACAGTTTTACTCATAACTTTAATACACATCTTTAAAAAATAAACCATAAATCGTATATATAAACAAAACAAATCGCAATCGAATCGAAGCGTTCAGTTAAAAGAAATCACACACAATGTCGTCTTCTTCATCTGCTCTTCTTCGCTTTCCGAATGTACGAGTGTATAAAAAATACTTATCGAAATTATCAGATATATCAGATATACAGGGATTATCGGGGGATATCGGGGTATACAGAAAGAATTAGCAAAATGCGAAATGCGAAATACGAAACGATTTTGGCATGCAAAAACCGATTGATCGCAACACACCAGCAGCTTGGGAATGGTTGTTCATTCTGGATATATAAGTACAGAACACACAGAGTACAGATATTTGGGATTGTCTTGGGTTCGGTCATCTACGTTCTACGTTCTATGGGCCTGGGAATGTAGAGTTTTCAGTTTTTTTCAGCACGCTAAAAATCAAGGACTCAAGCTAGCTAAAATGGCTCAAACTTGCGTCACGCACTGCGCGTATTTATCCAGTTCGCTCCTCAATATCTTCACGCGCTCCGCCTCGGACTTGAGGGCATTTACCAGCTCCTCAATGGTCCGCTGTTGATTTTGCACCAATCCCTCCAGCTTCTCCACCCGCTGCTCCAGCTGGCTAACCCTCGTCGACCCGCTGGCATCCTGGTTGTGGTGATTATTCAGCCCCTGGCTGGGCTTCTCCTCCTGCGACTGCGAACTGCTGGCATTGGAGCTCTTGACCAGCGGCGAGACACTTCGCTGATTCCTTATGGAAAGACTGTTTGGCCGCGTAGCTTTCGTCGCCTCCTCATCGCTGCTGGCCGCCGCCGCCGCTGTGGCTTGTGCCTTGGCAGCGGCAGCGGTCAGGCTGCGGGACATGATGGCATCGTTGGTGGTTGTGGAAGTGGTGGTGCTGCTGCTGCTGCTGGTCGAGTTCTCCACATACATGGAGGATGTCACCGCCGAGGATTGCACTTTCGTGGTGGTACTGCTGCTGCTGCTACTGCTGATGATCGCTTGGTCAGCGGCAAAGAGTTTGGATGTCCGCTCGGCCACCGATGCTCCGCGGGGCTCCACACTGGGCGAGGTCTTCTTTCGCGTGACCTGCGAGGCCTTCAGCTCCTCCATCCAGGGCGCCTTCTTCTTCTCCCACTCGCGTGGCTTGGGCTTGGCCAGCTGCGGCTCCTCGCCCGTCGAGTTGTCATCGGAGGAGGCTGTCGCCGCTGTGGCCTTGCCGCCTGCTCCTCCATCTTCGCTCAGTTCGCTGGCACTTCCCGCTCCGCCACCTCCTCCTCCGCCCATTCCGCTGCCGTTCACATAAACCGAGTTGTTATTGCTCTCGCCCAGGACATTGATGGCCGCCGATGGTGGTCGTCGCTTCGGGGCCTTGACCCTTCCCTGTCGCATATCGGTGAGGATGGAAGCCCGCTCCACGCGATCAAAGTCCGTATCCTCTACGGCAATGGTGGCAGCCCTTCGCATCACCAGGTTGCCAGCGGCTCCCGAATCCGGCAGTTGGTTTGATCCTGTTACCATCTTGCTGGCCGTGAGACCATCGGCCAGATCATGGGAAACGGCACTGGTGAGCTTGCCCTCGGGATTCTTCTTTTTACCGCCGAGGAGATTGCCACCTGCGGATAAATATTGGAAAATGAGTAAGGATTTTTATTTATTTATTGTGGTTCAAGAAGGTCGTTTGGTGCAGAGCTTTGACGTCGATAAGATAAGCAATGACTCAAGAATAACATGTTATAAAAGTCTGGCAAATAACTGAACTGGTTAACAAAGCATTATCGTTTTATGAGCCTTGTTTATATTTTTTATGAAGGAAATCCGTTTTTTTGTAAGCTGTGAAACATTTATATTTATTAAGAATTTCATTTCCAGTTAAGTTGTAAAGTTGCTTTCACTTGAAACTCTTTAATCTATTTTCTTTGTACTTTTTCACTGCACCTTTAGACCTCACTGCTCGGTACTCACCTGCCACGGGCACACCACCTGTGGGCGTCTTCTTGAGCGGCACACTCGGCTTCTTGCTGAGCACTGGCGGCGGCGGTGACTTGACCTTCTCGTCCATATTCTCCAGACTCTTGCTAACCGCCGAAGCCATCAGACCCGCTCCTACGGTGCTGGATGCACTGGTGGTGGCACTGCTGGTGCTGCTCCTCTGCTGGCTAATGGCCACGGCAGATGGAGCTGCCCCAACGCCCGGCGGCTTGGTCAAATCGAGGTTTTTGTTCTCCAGCGACTTGCGCTGGGCGGCCACATTGCCGGTGGGCAGGCCCGTCTCGTTCAGGATGTCGTTCAAGGAATCACGGGAGCCGAAGCTCTCCTTGCGACCCGCCGACGAGGAGGTGGTGGTGCTGCTGCTTGTGGTGCTGTTGCTGCTGCTGCCCGTCTTCTTGATGTACACCTTGGATGTGGTGGAGGAGCTGCCGCCGCCAACCAGATCGCGCTGCTCCTTCTGCTGCTGCGAGGTCAACGTGGTGGTGTTGCTGGAGTTGCTCGAGTTCGTCGTGGTCATGTGGCTGGTGGTGCTGTTGGCAGTACTGTTGATGTTCCCAATGCTCCCGATCTTCCGCTGTGTCTGCGGCTGCGTGGTGGTGACTGGCGGCTCGTTGATGGGGGCAACTGCAAAACGGTAAACAGAGTCACGGATTAGAGGCAGTGGTCACAATTAGCACCTGGAAATTGGCATGCAAGCATATCAACTTTATTTACAAACAGTGGATATCGGCTAAGAGAAACGCCAGGCGTTTAACCTTTGATAATTTTTGTAAGCCCCTTTTGGCTATTGAAAATCAAAGCCTTTTCTAATTTTTGATGTATAAGTTGTTACCTTAATCTTAAGTAGATCATATTAACATGTCTAAATAATCAGGAGTGTCACAGAAATAACTGGAGATTTTATATCAATTTAAATTGGGTCTAAAAGTATTCTACAAAATTCAATTCATAAGTAAAACTGAAGTTTTACAATGAATTTGAAAGGTAAATATTTTGTTGCATTCTTTTAAAAGCGTTTTAGATGTTTTTAAATTCATTGCTATTTCTGTGGCACACCTTGTAAAGTATTTTTAACTACTATTGTTAGTATTTAAATAATATAACATTTGAATAATAATTTTATCTAAGCAATTAACAACTTATCTCTTAAGAAAAAGCTTTATTTAAGCTAAATGTCCATAAGTTTTTAGAAACATTAAGATATCTAATAAGGTGTCAAGTTCTTAAGGGAATCCTTTGTTTATTTTTTAATCTCCCTTTTTAATTGTTCATCAAATTCTGTTTACTCTATTTTTCTATCTTCTAACCCAATATCCACTGCAATTTCAAATATCCGCGTATTCAAGATGAGGCAGTCCGTGACTAACCATCTTGGGCAGAGAACAGCTGAGAGACAGAAACAACTCGAAACTGGTTTCGTGCCGACAACTTGTTGCCAAATGTCAATAAAACTAATGTGGAAACGCTCAGGGAAATAATACTCGAACGAACAATAGCACAAAAACCAAACAAACTCGCAATCCAAAGCAAAACTCAAACTCAGCTAAGGCTGGAGCTGGATCTAAGTCTGACTCTGAGTCTGAGTCTTGGCGTAGGAGCAGATCAGGCAAACGGCCAACGACAACTGACGGGCATAAATAAATGCCAATAAATGGCAGCGATGACAAAAGCCAAATCAAACCAAAAAGCCGAACCAAAGCAGAGTGAAGCCAACGAAAACTATTGAGTAACAAACTTAAAATGTGTAAAGGTCAGACCCAAAGAAATGGCAACAGCCAACAGGAAACTAAAAGCTATAGTTCAAGCAACGAATTATGAATGCCCTTTTGATGCTTTACAGAATTAGTAAACATTGTATAATCCATAGTAAGTTACCTACAAATTATTAAAGATTTAACAAAAATCTACATCGCTTTCTAAAATCAGAAACAAATATAATTACATTTAACAAAATTCAAAATAAAATTTTAAAGGGAAAAAGCTAACAAAATAAATTTTTTAACCATTCTACGCGATACATTAAAGAGTTTCTGGTATTTATATAGTTAAACCTCATTTATATATCATTAATAACATTTTTTAAGGAAATTAAGTAGCTATACATTTTCCATAAGTATTAAAATATGGTGCAATAAGCTCTTTTTACTACAAATATAGTTTTACTTATTTTTTAAGTGTTCCTTGGAAAAACACATATTCTTGGGGAATGTTATTAATGGTTGTCAAGAAAATATATTGTACATTTTAAAAATCTTCAGACCGATAGACTTTAGAGAATTTTTCCTTAATAATAAAATTTTTCACACTTAACACAGCATTTATCTGGCAATTATTTAACCCGCGATTTGAATGCATTTGAGAGCCCCTACTAGTTTGAGCAACTGAAGCAATCATCTCTAATTATAATCCAACTTGTTCTGGTGATGTCAGCCTGCCTGTCTCGATGTTTATTAGCTTTTTTAGTCGAAATTGAAGCCTCAAGTATGCCCAAATTTAGACACACCCCATCAATCTTTCGATTCCCACGGACCAGCCAATGTACCCCAAAAATTTTTTTTGAAGAGGTGGAAGTTAAGCGACCAAAGAATTGCTTTTGTCATGGTCGAGTTTTATACTATTTATTTTTAAAAAGAAAAGCGGCCTGTGTGCGCCGCTCCAAAGACTTTCACTGCGCTTTTAATGACAAAACAGAGCCGCCGCAAAATAAAATGAAATTTGCAATGGAAAAGAAATAAAACAAAAAAGGAAAAAGAGCAGCGCGAATTTGATATTTTTAAGCATTGAGTAATTGAGCGTGTTGTGGTCATTGGGTGATTGTCATTATTATGATTATGATGGCCGCGTTGTTGTTTCTCGATTTTGTTTGTAGTTGCCAACGGCACAGACACACACACACACGACGCTCGTATCGAGACGCATTAGCACGCACACAACCAAAAACGAAAGACTTAAGCAACGAACTCGCATTGCCAGCTTCGACTTAATGATGACTTTGAATCCGAAACATTTACGCCGAGCACGCAGCAAATTATAATCATTAATTTACACCTGGCTGACACTTAATCCATAATTAAAAGAGCACCCAAAAAAGGCGCCAAAGCAGTTTGTTCTTCTTTCGCTCTCTGGAGAATTTTCTTTTCTGCCAGGTGGCAAAAAATAAAAAACAATGACGAATGCAATTGCAGACCCACTAAGAAAAAAAATAAAAATGTAATGTAGAAAGCCGCCAGAAGGAACGGTAACTGTGGCACACGCACCGCAAAGCGAAAAGTGGTAATAAAAAATTTAAAAAACGAACAGGAACTACTCTTTTCTTACGCCGCCGCGCCGACAGAAAATATTTCAATAACGTAAATGGTCAAGAAATCAAATCGTACTGAGGCCGACGAGGCAAAAAGGTAAACAAAAACGCTGCCAAAGGTACAAAACAAAAATGTTGAGACGCTCGCGCCGGAGCAGCGGGCTCTCTCATTAATTTTTTTGTTTTTTACCTGCCTGTCTCTCTCTCTGGCAACTTTGTTGATAAACTAAAAATCTAAAACAAAGGGGGCTTGGCTTTTGGGGGAAGGAGACAAGAAAGGAGCAGCGGAGGGGAACATTTAAGACAAGCGAAGCGCGCGCCTTGTGATAAACGCCGCTAATGAAGATGATCATGATCACCAAGCAGCACCTGTAATGATCAAAGAGAGTCGCAGGTAAGAGAGCAACAAAGAGTTTAACCACAAAGAGGCATGTACAGAGAGAGAAAATTTATTATAGCCCTTTGCTTGGGATTTATGCCATTTAATAATGACAATTAAATAATTTTAAATAAAGATTCTTACGTATTTTCTTTTAATATCTTTACGAAAGTCTTTTAGATATCAAACATACTTTTTCTTGGCCATTTTTCCATTTTTAAAGTCATTGAAATGTTTTATTTTATTATGAAATAATGATATATTGCTCCCCATTTCTTTATTATTTATTTTATTATTTCTGGTATTCCCTTCTTTCCAGTATATAAAATTAAGCATTTAAAGTTCCCAATTCTTGTTTAAGCAAAAATTTAAACCACAGAGAAACAACTGAACTACCTTTTTCCCCTGAAACAATATATTCAATAAAGTAAAAAGTAATGGAAAGCAAAGTAATTTATAAAAATATTTAATACAAATATTTTAAGTCACTTTAGGGTTTAACATTATTTAAAATACTTTTTCCTAATATAAATAAAAGCTTTTCATTATTTAAAAAACAGTTCCAGCCTTTTTCAAAGTGTAAAAACCAAAATAAAAAAACAAAGCCCACGAAAAAACCAGTTACAACAACTGTTGTTTATTTTAATGATGTTGCTGTTGCTGTAGCTGCCTTTTGCTTCGACTTTGGTGTTGCTGCTCAAGTGTCGAAGGTGGTGGAAAAAAACTGCGACGTTGACAAAAGCAAAAGCCAAAGCAAAAATTAAATGCCAAGCATAAATTTGCTAAGCTCAAACAGCAGTCACTGCAGCAGCAACAACATCAGCAAACAACAAAAACCACCGTTCAAATTCCGCTGGCAACCGCAAAGTATGCTGCGAAATAATTTGTATTAATTAACGATAATATTTCAACTTTTCCACAAACAACAAATTGCGAGGCGTTCGCGAAATGCGGGGAAAACTTAGGCGAATTGTGGCGCAAACGAGCAAACAAAACACCAAACAAGTTTTTTGCCAAAGGATGCAAATGACAAAACAAACATTTCTGGCATCCAAACATAAACATGCAACGCAAATTGAAAAGAAAACCGATCGTAAACAATGCGCTTTGATTTGGTTGTTGGTTGCTCCAGCCTCCGGCCAGTGAAACCCCTGCTCCAAGCTCCAGCTCCTACTCCAGCTCCGCCCAATCTCCGGGAAGCAGCCTTACGCCTCTGGCACTGCGAGCGCCAAAGAAAGCCAAATAAATAAATAAAGCAATGCAGCGGAAGATGAGAGAAGGTCCCATAAAAAAAGAGGTCACCATACAAAGATATTCAGATACCCTGGCCAATAATTACTTCATTTAACAGGAAAAGTTATCAGTAAATGACCAGGAAAACATATTTTTTTGGGTTTAAAGGGAATAGACACAGATAAAAGCCACTTCATATAGTATTCATAGTTGTGCCTTTAAATTAATTCCATTTTTTAATGTATGCAAGCCATACAAATATTTTTTAAAGGATAAGGGTTAGAAAAAAAGAACTAAAACTCATTCATTTTATTTTTCACTCTTCTAAAATCCTTACTTATTATGTATCAATACATGAATATTTTGTTTACGTTAAACCAATATAAGAGGCAGTCTAGACTACTTTTAAAATAAAATTTTACTATTTAATTGCAAATTATGTATAAAAATTCATATATTTAAGTAAATAAAATGTAAACGTCGTTTCCTATTAAAATTGTTAACACAAAAATATATTAAACTACATTTAAATAAGTTCAAGGGCTGCTCGAATAGAAAAACTCCTATGTAAGCCACCGATCATCATCAATATACCCTCCATTTAAAGCAAGTAAAGTAGAGTATGCAACTAAGCTAAAATATAAATCATAGAAATTATGGCCAACGAAGAAGCAGCAGCAGCAGCAGGAAGAGGGGCCGGGCAGCAATTTTCCATTTCATATCAAAAACGCCTCAAGGAGGCACCAAGCCGAGCCAAGAGAGAGAAAGGAAAATGAAAAGTGGCCGAAAAAAAAAACAAGAAAACTCAGAAGGAGGTTGGAAAAGAGGCCGGGGGGAAGGTAGAGGGGTTCACTCGGGCTGCTGCCTACTGGAAAAACTCGTTTACATACAAATCGTGGTGATAAAGCTGGCCATACGCGCGCCCAAGAACTCGAAAGAGCCGCCGCGCTGCGTCCGCGGTGGAATACGGACTCCGGCTGGGTCTATAACGCCGGATCCGGCCTCGGCTTTCATTCCGGATCGAGTACGGGCACGTGGGCGAGGCGGGGGAGGAGCAGCTGCATTTTGCACAATGCAATTCGGTTTATTTTAGTGTACAGTGTGGGTGTTTTGTAGTATTTTCGGGTATTTTTCCATAGTTTTTGGAATTATTTTAGAAATGTATCATTCAAATATTTCCATGTAAATAATTTTGTAATATTTTTCAACATGTTCCATTGTAGTGTCAGTGAATCGTTTCATTATTAAACACCGAAAAAAATCGTAGAAAAATATAGAGGAGAAAGAGAGTTACAAGTAGAAGAAAGGGAAGTAGAGGAAGAGAAAAGTGTTGAGGAAAAATTACACAGAGAAAGACCAACGACATGGAGTCATCATAATATACAAAATGTGTACATAAACAAACAGAGATACGAGGTACAGGTAGACAGGTAAAAAAAAACGTCAAAAAAGTGTCCAATAAAAAAGTCTTTAAACGAAAGGCAAGTCATAAAAAAATCTCACACTCAAAAAACGAGTAGGGGAAATGGGAAAAACGATCTTGAAGATATGGTTTAACCGAAAATGTTTCAATTGAAAAGTGCGTGGTGCGTGAGGTGCGTGTAATGGATGTGATGTGATGTACCTGAGAGGTGGCAGCGATTCGATTGGGATAACTAACTAGCCATAACATTGATAATACTATTGGGAGTCCCATATCTAAGACCGTACATCCAATTAGCTACTCCATTTTCCAGTTAAAGTGTTTAACATTTACTTAAAGTATAAAGAAACACTTAAAAAACAATTATGACGATCTAGCTCTATTGTTTTCTATTTTTATTAATATTAATGGGAGCTTGTTCTAGTTCTAACGTAGTGTCAGTTATTTTTAAAGCAACATTTAAGGGGAATTATTTAATCATATAACACTCACAAGAAGACTTCACCTTTCACTATTTATTTATCTTAAAAGCCTCGTAAAAAATACCTCTAAAACAAACCATTATTTAGACTGCGCTTAGAAAAATCCCCGGTTAAAAATAATCACATTATACACCCCGGTAATAAAAGCTATCTGATTCATATTCGCAAGTGGCAATTAAGCCATCTGAAAACGATAGAAACCTAACGATCCGAGGAAAATGCATCAGCAGCAGCAGTAGCGAGTGCGAAGAAAGGAGGGAGGGGCTCGGCTCTGGTGTCTCTCTTTTTTAATTAATTCAATTACCAAACAAACGTTTATTGACTTTGATCCCCAGCCCCGGCTGATGGCTGCGCTACGTCACGACAACAATTTCCAAGTCTAACGACTTGAGTTTTACGTTATACAGCCGATGCGTTTTGGGAGAAAATTGCCTCCAATTAAGAGGAGTAAACAATGAAAGACAGGAGACAGGGGATGCATTGAGATGAGAGGTGGATTGGCTTGATGACAACAAACTTGACAGACCGAAAAGAAACTCAAAATGCGATGAGGGGAAAATCAGAGAGAGACACTGGGAAAATCCCGGGGGTAAAACTCACCTTCCGAGGGGGCCAGCATGTTGACAAAGTTATCGGGAAAGACGCCCACTTTGCCCCGGATCTCGCCCCGCCACCAGCCCTTGTCCGGCAGCTCGGTGCTGATCAATGTGATGACATCTCCCACTTTCAGTTCCAGCTCATCATCGTTCTGGGGGGCATAGGGGAACTCCACCCGGCAGAATTCCCTCTGTGGCTTCGGTGGCAGCATGGGAACCCCAGCGCCGGCTGCTGCCGCTCCGATAACTGATCCTATGGCCGCTGTTTCCGCCGGAGCTGGAGCTGTGACTCCTGCCGCCGTGCCTCTGCTCCTGGTCGATTGCTTCGTTGTTGTTGTTGTCGCAGTGGCGGCCGTGCCGGTTGTGGATATTGTGCTGCTGCTGCTGCTGGCCAAATTCACCGCCTTGGCCGTCAGGGATGATGTGGTCACCGTGGCGCCAATCGTTGGCGGCCGCTTGGAGGCCAAAATCGGAGACGGTTCGATATGTTGCACAAAGTTCGATGGGAAGACGCCGACTTTGCTGCGCAGACGACCGCGCCACCAGCCTTCCTCGACCTAAATGGGGAATGAATCCGAAAGCAAAGTGGAACAATGAGTGAAAAGAGCAGACCGAGCCGAGTGTAAAGCACTGAGAGAAATGCAAAGCATTCTTTAATAATCAAACCTCATAGCACTTGGGTAGGAATATAAATAAATAACTTAATTTTCAATTTATATTTAAATTATTATTCAGAGGATGTAAAGTTCGCATTTAAATATAGAAATCTTTTGGTTTTCTCTCAGTGCGATACGAATTTCAATTTCTATTGGCCCAATAGGTTAAATGGGGGTAGCAGGCGCTACCCACCACCCCCTGGGCTGACCCTGTGTGTACGCACCTCCCCTAGGAATTCAATGACATCACCCACGGCCAGCGTCAGCTCGTCGTCGTTGACTTGTGTGTAGCTATAGATGACTTTGCAGCGGCGGTTGGAAGTCGCGGATTTGTCCCTGAAATGGCGGAGACAGAGAGAGCGAACATGTAAATCCGAGGGATTGCGTCATTAAAATTGGAACCAAAGGAACGAACCTCAACTGGACAGATGTTCCCTCATCGCTGTGGTCTGCACTCCCATTCCCATTCCCATTGCCATTGCTGCTGATGTTGGAGTCCAGGACACGGACAAAGTTATCGGGAAACATTCCTGTGACCCCGTTGGACTTCAAGGTGCCCTGCCACCAGCCGCCGGGCATCTGCTTGATCCTATGGATGATGGCACCTTTCTGGAGATCCAGCTCGTCCGGCTCCTTGGCCGCGTATTCGTATTCGACTATTGCACAAACTGAAAGGAGAGATAAAGATGTTTGTTGGTTAATTTAAATCGATAAATCTTTGAAGGAAATCAAATTTATCTTTAATAGCTTTTTAATTACTTAATTATTGCTTAAAATATTTATATGCTGAGACTTTGGATTCTTCTAAAACATTTGTTTATAAACATTCTGGGGCTCCAAGTCATAAAAGGCCCGAAAGCGCGAAGAATAAGTTACTCAATTATGGCATACACACATGACATGTACAAATATTTACAATCGTATCGGGTTGCGCAACGTTTAACCTACTCTAACATCCCATCCATCCCAATTCCCTCGGAAACGTGACATTCGCCTTTTGCTTTTACCATTTTTGTCTATTTTTTTTTTGCTGATGCCGCTGAAAAAGTAAAAGTTACATGACACTCCATGTACGGACCGGGAATAACAATTTCTGTCGTGGGCGATGACAAATCACGAGTCTCCAACAGCCAACAGCCATCCTATCCATCAATAAATCAAACAATCTGTCGCGTATATGGGTCACTTACTTGGCAACTGAGAGACTCGACTCTATTCTATATATTAACTGGCAGTGAAGGGAGGCATTTAATATCAAGCCAAAAATTAACAGAAGCCACAATAAAAGTCGAGAATAATTTTATGAACGAAGGAGAGTGCTAAACTTAAAAATGCCAGATTAT
The DNA here is from genome assembly GCA_008042535.1 of Drosophila tani. NCBI lineage: Eukaryota > Metazoa > Arthropoda > Insecta > Diptera > Drosophilidae > Drosophila > Drosophila tani. The sequence continues at coordinate 169,383 of VNJO01013280.1, forward strand.
TTACATATCTTAAAAGCGACAGAGTACCAGGCACGACTTGAGTTATCTGAATTTTTGGGTAACTATTACTTGGAATACTATAAAAGTCTTATTTAAAGCCTTAAAGTTTAAACATAAAAGTGTTTTATCCATTAAACTAATCTTTACAGGCTTCCCATAACCACAAACACCTCCATCTTCATCTGCAGCCCGAGCAGAATCCAATTTGTCATGACTCATATATTGAATACAATGACTGACTGGCATTTTATTAAAAAAAAAAACAAGCATTATAAACTATATTTACCCCAAGTCACAGAAGGCGACAGCTTGACGCTACAAGCTAAAAAAATTTAAATAGCAACAACGTTCAACTTATTTGGCTTTGGAGGTTGCTGCCCCCGCACGATTGACTCAGTTTATTATTTATCTCTCTCTCTATTTTTTTATTCAGAGTGCTTGGCTGCCATGTCCAATTTTTTGATGGCTTATGTGAGTGATGGATATACCCTATATAGCCAAGGGAGAAAAGAGTTCAGGTTGGCCAAGAACCTTGTTTACGAAATGAAATAGAAAAGACTGAGTATTGATGGCTCTTCACGGAATAAATACATTGGAAACGCTTATTGGCTTAGGACAGCAAAAAACACGAAAGCAAACATAACAATAAATTCCGAGGCAACAACATACGTGATGTTGGTTAATTTTTACAGCTCACAGACACTTTAAGTGGGTCAGTATGCAGTGGGGAATTCTTTTTCTACTACTCTACTTCACGTAACATATCAGAATTCTACTACTCCACTTCACGTTCCATCTCGGAAATTATGAAATAATTAGAAAACCAAAGAGACTTGGATGACCATAATAAATTGAATTTCTTGTGGCCTGTGGGAGATCTTTGGCACTTAATTAAAAAAAAATTGTGAAGGGAAAGCATTGGTTATTTTTACAGATTAGTCCCTTCCATTTATCATCTCTCAGAACTTTATAAACTATATCCCATTATGGCGAGAAGTGGAAAAATTGTCACTGTTAGCCAACATTTTAATGGGTGTAAAATCAGCCATTGAAGCTGATCTCTTGATGTCATTAAAGCGTCTCAAAATGCTTTCCATTTTCCACGCTCGTTTCAAATCAGCTCTTAAACATTTCTTTTAATGACGCCATGGATGGGGGCCACCAACATTGAAGTGCCTGCTGCTGCTGCTGCCAATCGAATCCAAAGCCGTTTCGTCAAGAGCGAATAATAATAATTTCACTTTGGCCGCCGCAGCTCCAGTTTGAGTTCCAGTTCCCGAAGAGCACCGAGCCCGAGCCCGTCTGAGATCCGGCGATGAAGTGGCAAAAGTGCTGCAGCAAAAGCTAAAGCAACGCAATAACCTAACAGACTTGGGGGAAAAAGACATACTGAACGTCAAATGTCTTAAAAGAAAAGCCTGAAAAATGACAGCTAAAGATGACACACGATTCGTGAGTTCTGATTGCATTTTGGGGATTTATTAGAGTTTTATTCTAACTGAGAAATATCAAAGTAGTAAATAGATTGACTTGAACATAAGGTAACGGTTTTTTTATTTATTGTACAGAGCTTAATTCGGAATTATTCTTTCATTGCAACACCTCGTGACACGCGACCATCTCTGCTGAACGCCAATTTGTATCTAGGCCAACGTCTGCCCCGTTCGTATCTGAGTATCCGAGTATCCAAGTATCTGAGTACCTGAATAGCCGAGTATCTGGGCATCTCTCAGCCTCACTGTTTAACCTACGAGCAACGGCAAAAGGCAAACAAAGCGACAGCCAAATGAACCTTTAATGCGGTTTTTGTTTTCAAACTTTTTCATCTTCCTGCTTTACGATTTGTTGCCGCTTTTCTCTTTGTTTTTTGTTTTTCATTTTTTTTCGCTCATATGCGCGAACGATGGGTACGCTTGAATAACAATAATAACCGACCACAGAATGGAGGAGAGAATGTGATGAAAGAGGGCCCAGAATGGGCGGAATGCAGCAGCGAAATGAGCCGCGTCTGGAAAAGCTGCACGGAAAGAAATCGTATCAGTCTTCATTTTCAAATTTACTGATTGTTTATATAATTCTTCTAAAATATTTATTATAATTCAATAAATAATTCTTCTAAAATATTTATTATAATTCAATACATTTTAGATATGAGAGAAAGGATTAAGAATAGCTTATCGCTCATCAACAAATAGCTTAGATAATTGAATAATAAATAAAAACCTCATCAAATAATTACAATATCCGTTCATTCATAAAGAAAAAATCTTTTTAATATCCACAAATCTCCGAGAAAATATTTAAAAAACGGTTGAAAAGCATCCAAGTCTTTGTTGTTTCTATTTACATGTATCGATGTTACATCGATAAGAATTTACCTTTGTCCAGGGTTGCATTTTTAACTCGATAGTTTATTTTAGAAAATTTGTAATCGTAAGCATCGAAGTAGGCTTTGACAAATTATTATTGACTTGGCTGGGCAAATTTCAAGAGAGCTCTCATTATTCAGCCGGCAGTCAAGGCATAGGGACTGCTTTCGCATTTAGTCCCATCTTTATTTTATTTTTATTTTATTTTAAGTGAACCTTTTATCTTACTTTGGGATATCCGTTCCTTCTTGGTCTTGCCCATTATTTTTAATTTTTTATTTTATTTTAAGTTAACCTTTTATCTTACTTTGGGATTTATTTCCTTCTTGGTCTTAGCCATCTCGTCCTTGTCACAGTATTTTTTTTTTTTTAATTTGTTTTCTATTATATTTATTCCTTTAATTTTTTAGTTTGGTCTTCATCTTTTTCCATTCGTTGGCCGAAAATAAGTCTAGACCTATTTATAATATTTATTTTTCTATTTATTTTATATTTTGCATTCTGTCTAGTTTTTGTCTTCCTTGTGTTTTTCCCTCTGGTGTTTTTCAGATGCTCTCTACTCGGTTCACAAATCTCCCGAAAAAATATTTAAGCAAAATTATTTTAAGTGTGGAAAACTGTTGGAAAGCAGCCGCCAAGTGATGGAAAGCGAGGAAACGCCACGCAGAGTCGCCGCAATCGTGTGAAAAGCCTGATGATAGAGCCGAGAGCCGAATGGGAAAACCAAATGTGTAAATGTGTCAAAAGCGGAGAAAATCGCATGACAGCAGACGCTGCCAGAAGGCGAACGCGTCGTCGTCATGGTTTTGTGGGTGGACTTGCCTTTGCACTCGGCAGTATTGCAATATCTGCGATCGTTCGGATCAGATCGGGTTTTGTGTTGTGAAGTCAGCAGCTTCCCCAATGTCAAACAACACATCATGTGCGCCATAAAGATATGCAAATCAGTTACTGGATAGTTAAATATTATGGCGCGGAAACAGGTTAAGGTGTGAGGGCCCATGGCGAGCGGTCAATAAAGGTGATTGGCGAATGCCCTAATAATCCGTATTTAGCTAGGGTCAAAGCTGAATGAAATTGTTTAAATGATATCTATTAATAATAATTAAATGTTGAATTTTATATTATTTTAAATAAACAAGTACAGATATTCTTCTGGTGATAAATATTTTATCAATTGAAAATTCTTTAAAAGAGAAACTTTATCGTAACCACATTTAAAACCCAAATTAATCCCATTATCTTCAGCAACAAAATTTAATAAAAGACTTTACTAATGTACAAACATTTTCAGAAATCTCATGCGCGCCCCCCTACTATTTCCATAGTAATAAAAACTTTGGTAATTTTCAGCTGGCTCCACAACATTGTAGCTTTCCCCTCTCTGCCCCATATTTCCCCCCCATCATAAAGTTCAACTGATGCATTCGAAAGATTACCGAATAAAAACGGGGTAAGCTCTACTTGCTACCAGCGATCCGGTTTCGGTAAACAGCTGCATTTTCGTTGGTGGCCAAGGGTGCGGCCAAAGTTCAAAAAGGTCCAAAACACCTCGTGTAGGTGTAGAAAAGTATGTGTGAGAAGACACCCCCCGCCTCCCAAAACCCTCCCTCTTCAGCCAACACCACCCTCTGCCCCTCCTCCAGCGGAGGTGAGCAAACAAGAACATGCTAATTGGTTTAACTATCAGTTTGGGCTGCCTTTGAATTTCGGTTTTGCTTGGTTTGTCTTCTTGCTGCTTTGTTTTTTACTCTTTTCAATGCTTTTGGTTGTGGTCATGCACTGAGAATAATTATAGAAGTATAGATTCAATGTAAATGTAATAAGATATAAATCAACATTTTTTAAATATTGTTTTGAACATATAAAGTTTTAAAAATTATCTCAGTTTTTAACAATAAGTTCCACAGTCGAAAATCTAGGGAAGAAGAATTTTAAAAGGAAACAAAATCCGAAACACTAGGATTCTGAACTAGATATAGTCGCAACGTGGTTAGCAATCGGATACAGACAGTGACAAGCCTTCTGCTTGTCTTTGACAAGATCTTTTTGTGTTTTTGGCAAAAATTATATAGAAAATCGTACCATTTACGGTAATACCGATTTTTTCCGATGTACTTGGACCCGATGGTGCGATGTTGGCGGTGGTGGGAGATGCCATGAACCGTAAACGGTAAATTGCCTTTGCGTGAGTTCGACTTTTGAATATGCAACGCAACGCGACTGGGCTCAAACTCCCCAAAAGTTCCGAGGGGGAGAAGCCAAGGAAGGGTTAGCCACATGCATAAGTGAGCCACACTGCGTCGTTTGGTTCAGTTAAGTTAATGGAATGGAGCTGCTGACCTGTCCGACAGCTTGGTTTTTTTTTCTCCTTCCTTTTGGGGGCGGGTTTTCAGCTGGAAACTGGCATGACCTGGTTAAAACCTTTATTTGTTTTATTTGGGCCAACAAAGTGGGGGGCTTAAGTGCTTCAGGGCAGATACAGAAGCGTCGGCAATTCGGATATTGATCGGAAAAAGGGTCGTATATTGAAACTTGATTATCCTTATTTAAATGGAATATTTTATAAATACTTTTCTGTTAACAATTTAAAGCTTTTCAGCTGGAATTCCTTAAATCTTAAATCCTTTTATGTCCCAGCATGACTAAACATAAAAAACTTCTAGCCGAACAGCTGCTCGAAAATTCTAAAGGTTTTTGGGCCACTCGCCAAGCCTCATTATAATTTTTATATTGCTTTGTATGCAGGTCAACCCCTGAGTTTCAAAACCAATTCCTGACGAGAAAACGGCGAAAATTCTGCCAGCGGCGTCACAAGTCAATATTTGCCTCCTCGCTATTTTCTTCCTTCGGTTCTTTTTTCTGTCCCCCAGCAAACACACACATCCTTGAACCTTGAGCACACCCAGATGGGTGACCTTGACTTATGAGCTTTCGCTAGCTCTCAGACAAAGGCAATTGCTCAAGTTCAAGGGCGCACATTGCGTGTCAATGGCAGAAGGCACTAAACTCATTCGCTTGTCGCCAAATGAGCTGCACTACAATTGCTTTTAATTGGGGGAATCACAGAGAAAAGTCCACATAAAAAGACCAGGAATAACAGGCATTAATTGAGAACCCTCTCTAGTTTGTGACACTTTATGAATCACTGTTATCAGTGAGTGGGCCAATCCGTGTGATAGCAGTGGGAAACGGCGCTTATCGTTGGTGGAAAACTGCAGAGCGATAAATGAAGGAAGGCATTAACATTCGAGTTCGATTAAGTCATGGCCAGGTGACGTCATTGCCACGCGTGACCACTTGAAAACCTTTTGAATACACTTAGAACCTAGAAGATATTCCAAAATTTGTGAAAATGTAATTTAAAAATAGAGGAACATTGAAGCAATGGTGATTTCCCATCATCCACCTTTTAAATAATATCGCAATCTCTTTGAATTCAGTTTTAGCCCGCCATTTAATCGGCAGTGTTGGAAATGTCATTAAAGTCTTTGTTTTTTAATTTGCATATATCGATGTTACATCGATAAGTATTTACAAAGGTAGAAAGCAAGGTTGCATTTTTAACTCGATAGCTTGTTTCAAAAATTTTTAGATCGTAAACATCGAAACTATTATTGACTTGGCTGGGTAAATTACAAGAGAGCTCTCATTATTCGGCCGGCAGCCAAGGCATAGGGACTGCTTTCGCATTTAGTCTCATCTTTATTTTAATTTTATTTTATTTTAAGTGAACCTTTTCTTACTTTGGGATATCCGTTCCTTCTTGTTCTTACCCATTTTTTTTAAATTTTTTATTTTAATTTAAGTGAACCTTTTATCTTACTTTGGGATATCCGTTCCTTCTTGTTCTTACCCATTCCTTTTTTTTTTTTTTTTTTTTTTTATTTTAAGTTTGTTTTGTCTATCTGAATTTACTTAAGATCTTACCAAAGTTTCCTTCGATGGAGAGCAGTATTTATTATTTTAGTTTAACTGAACCTTTTATATATTAAAATTCTTTATTTTTTTTTTAATTTTAAGCAAAAAATCGTATGAGCTTTGTTCGGTAGGTTCGGTAGTTCCTTTGGCCCAAACAAAAGTTTACACTTATTTATAATATATATATTTCTTATTTCGTCTTTTGAGAACCAATTGAATTTAATTCATTAAATCAAAACATGAATTTTTAGAAAAAAAAAGTTACAATTTTATTGAAACGGAAATTTTTAATTTATTTTCATTTTTGAATTTTACTGGAGTTTATTCAGATGTTCGCATTGGACTTTTAGGATCTGTAGAAATGCCATCTATCACCTCCCCGGCAGCAGCTTCCGACCAACGTCGCTGACCGTTTAATGGGAATAGTGGAAAACTTTAGGAAGATTTTACATTCCGGTGGAATGGTATCTTCATGGACAGCAACTGTCCTGGGTTTGGCAAGGGGCCGCGTGTGTGCTCGAAAATGGCATGCATTGGATTTGCATCTCAAAAGTTTAATTGCGGCGAAGGACCGCGTTGTTGATTAGCTGGTTCAGAAAAGGGTCCAGTTGCAATTGGGCGTTGATCGGTTAGCGAATTTCCTCTGGATGTTAGTTTCTTAAATACCAACCTACAATGGGCATGCCGAGCGAAGCTAAAGAACTCCTTGCACTACACAGTAAACGTAACTTGTAATTACATTATTCTTATTTTGCATTTCTATTTATTTCAATTTAAATCACTTCACCCTTGACCATCATCAAATGCATTTCCATTTTCATTTCCATTGAAGGCGGCCGCAGTGCAGTGCAACCGAAGGCAAGCGAAGCATGGAGAGCTGACCAAACGCAATTTTCAATAGAAAACCCCCATCATCATCAGTGACTCCTCGGCCCGCCGCCCATTTGATTTGTGTGGCAATATGTTGGGGCGTTCGCTGCTTAATTCCAAAGAGTTTACGATGGAAAGTGTTTAGGAGCAGTCGGGCATGGCCCCTCCAACCATCCATTCGTCAACAATTGCAGCTGATGAGATGTGCATTAGCCAGATGAAAACGGCGGCGGGGGAATCGCTCAACTGGAGGTCAGGAGAGTCCAGCTGATTGCGAGTGGGCATTTCTATGCATTTTCTATACAGCGTCCATTTGTAAATAAGTAAATTGAAATCTATTTTTAAGTCTGACTGATGAAAAAAGAAAGAGATGAGACAAAGATTAACTCGAGGGTTGATTAAATAAATATTATATTTCTTTAACAAAGTTATTTTGTAGATACATTTCTTAATTAAACAGTTTAAATATAACAAACGAAAGCGTACTGACGCAATTGAATAAATCAATCTATGTTCATGATTCAACGATCGTCCTATTTCATAGATTTCAATCAAGCAAAGACATTGATTGTTCATGATTTCAATTTAGAACTCGAAACAAACATAGACGTAAACAAACAAAACAGTGTGAGCCACAGAACTTCTAAGAATCCATTGCACTTAATCCCCGCCGACCCGAAGCACTCGAAGTGCCATTAAAAGAGAAACCTTGGAGTTCATTCGGGTGCTTATCAGTTCATTGATATGGTATGCTCTTTACGGCTTTACCAATATAAGGGGACCCGCATATTTCCTCTCCAAACACCAAGATAAAAACAAAAAAAATGAACAGAAGACCCAAGGCAAAGTCAAGTTGATTTTTTGAGCGGAGAACAAATATTACACAAACTTGGCATACTTTTTTTTTGGGCCTCCAAATTCAGAAGAATACCAGCTCGAGGACGGAAACATATATCGCTGAAAGAGAGAGAGAGAACGGCTGGTCATATCTCAAATTTTCTATTTATTTCCCTCACCCCAGCGATAAGGCAGCACAAGTCTGAGGAATCGCGATAAGATAGCAAAAGGCAGGCGAATAAAAAAACCTAGCTAAAATACAATTTTGACATACAAATTCAACAAACCCTGGGAGTGAGTCACCCGCTCGCACAACTGTTGAATGCAACAGAGCAGCAAAAAATAAATAAAAACAAAGTAAGCTGCGAAAAAAATAAATTATTTGCATATCAATAAAGCGGTTCTGTTCGCTTCGCCTGCGACGAAATGCTAACGAAAAATAATTGAAAACGAAAATTTAATGTCTTTTGCCTTATTTTGTGTACATTATGCATTTACAGTCGTTTCGGGGCATATCCGTTGGGTATTTACAGAAATGTAGTATGAGAAACTAAAGGGAACTAAATATACTCATCATTTTTAATTATAAAAGTTAAGCAGTCATATAATAAAGCAATGAGAAATTAGTATTTAATAAGCAGTCATATAATAAAGCAATGAGAAATTAGTATTTAATTTATAGACCAGTTCTATGATAAAGTTCCAACACAATTATAAATAATATTATCAAGAAACATTATCAGAACGCCAGATTAATGATAAGGTAATGTATGTTCCTTTAAGATGTTATCTCTAAAGATAATGCCATTTAGATCATTAGCTAAATGACTGCTACATTATAGTTTTATTTTATTTTATTATTCTTTTCTCTATATTTGCTAGCGAATTCCAATTGGCATTTCTTTTTTATCAGTGACTCACTCCTTTAATAGATAGAGTATTCCCCCTTCGCCAAACAGTTGCCCTTAATTCGCGGTTTTCGTGACAAATTTTCAGCGAATGCACAGTGACTCATGGGAGTGATCCATCAGGTCTCATAATTTTAGCGAACATGAATAAGAAATTGTAGGCAGTGAGAGAAAGAGCCTTAAAAAGACTTGGCTAATGGTAATGGGGCCTGCAGATGAGGGCGTGGCGGTACCATTTCTTCATTAACCCATTGGCAGCGATTCACAACCCACGCCAAAGTCAATTCAAGACGAAATCCAGGCGTGGCAAGGGCAATTTATTAAAATGTCAGGAGAGCTTTGGCTCTGGAAGAAGGAGTGCTGGAGAAATAGCACAATCCCCAGCAGAAGCGATAAGATAAAAACCACGCAGAGAAAAGGAATGTAATTCAATAAATTCTTTAAATATTACTTGTTTAGCTTGGCATGATAAAAATACTTCTCGAACCGTGCTTAACTTTAAAAAAAAATATCTTTAAATTTTAAAAGTATAATATTAAAAAAAAAAATGGACTTCCTGTCATTCTTGAGTAGTAAAATAGATAAACAAAATATTTATAAATATACCTTGCGAAAGTATACGAAAATGTATATGCTAGGAAAAATAACATTTTAAGGTGGTTCTTCCATTTTGTTAAATTTTCTATTATTGTAGCGAATTCACTTGAAGAAAAACCCCTATTGTAATCAATCTTTAGTCATCCGGCCTAACTATTCTCTCAGTGCATTGAGGTAAATAATGGCAAATATGAAATCTGATAAAATGTTTTCATTTGGCGATTCATTTGTTGACCATTGATTGCCATTGTTGCCGGCATTGTGTTGGCGTTACATAAACGCGTCACTTTGTTGTTCGCATTTCCACTTTTTGTCTAGGCATCCGAATCACTTAAACAAGCGGAAGAAAGCAGCCTTAGCTTTGTTTGGGATGCAAATGTTGCTCGAAAGGCGGCGAGTGTATATGGTATATACTTAATATATATAGAGAGCTGAGCAAGCTGCTGCTGGCCTTTCCATTGTCTGTCCCTTGGAAATTGTTCATCAAAAGAAATCATCATCAGTAGACTGCCACGGGTGCGGTGCATATTTTGGGATAGTAGGGGGGATCCCGGTGCAGCAGAGGGAGGGTCTTTCAATCAGCTTCCCATTATCAGCCGGCAACATCAACTAAAAAGCGAAAAAAAAAGCAGAAAAGAAAAGCGAAACACAAAGACTGCACAATCTTGGGTCTCTCCACAAAGAAGCCATAACAAGGTTGGGATGCGCACATTAAGATTTATTAATATTGTCGGCTGTATAGACCCGCCTCTTCTTAGTAGGAGTAGTTCCTATCGATCGGGGATTATCTCCCCGCCGAACATTGAACAGTAGCCGGAAGGGTCAGCAAAGGGTCAGCTTTGCAGGGAAAAATCGAGAGAAAATAAGTAGCCAGCACAAAAGCTATGCTTGGAAAATAACTGAACAATTGAAAGTGAATTCGCTTGAAAAATATTTCGGCGTAATCTGCCTAATATTATATTTTGGGGTGATGGGCAATGGGTCTTCGGCACAAGTCCAAGGTTAATTCAATAAATTTGCAATTAGCAAGTGCCCCCTAATTGGAATATTTATTCCGAAATATGTGTGTACAAACAATCTCTAACGGGGTTTTTTGCATAAGCTAATAAAAGGCTCAAGTCCAAGTTTTAGAGAAAAGCTTGAGGAAAAGATAAGCTTAAGAAAATATGTGAGTTATTGTTGGATTTTATGGTGAATTGCTGTGATAAGAATTATAGTAGATAAAACCATAAAATTGGGTTATTGAGTTTTGCTAAGTAGTATACAGTTCTTTTTATTTGATTTTAAACTTAAGAACTTTATTTTTCATTTAAAAAATTTCTTTAGAGCTACATTGTTTCATTAAATACAAATTAAATGTAATATATCTAGCTACCTTAAATCAAAAGCCAATTTAATGATTAATTGCCTTTCATTGAAGACTTTTAAAGAGTTTTGAAAGAGTTAATTAACCCATTATATGCAAACCCACAAAACAACCGAAAAACCGCAATACTTAAAGCTGAATTCGCCCTGTATCACAGTTACTTTTATTTTTATAACTGACGAGAAAGAGGGAACATTTTCACTAATTTGCATCCCAGAACATTTGTTCTCCAGTTCCCATTGTGAATTCGCCAAGTTTTTTTTTTTTTGTTTCAAGAGGGGTATGATGGTGGGGGTTTCAGAGGGGTTAAAGCTTTTCAGCAGCTGGAACTGTGTAAATTTATGGCTACATGAAATCATCAAAACGAAAAAAATTCATTTTAAAGACCTTTTCTTCGGACAGCTGAAAAAAAACCGGTTTCCTGGTTTTTTGTTTTAAGCAAACTTCTATATTTTTTTGATAGGCTAACTTTGGTTGTAAAAATGTAGTAACTATACTATTAAGGTTTTCATTTTAACCGTGGAGAGTTTCAATAAGAATTTCATTAATATTTTTCATAAAAATAATTGAAGACCTAATACAAATTTTGGGAAACAATTAGCCTTAAAAATTTTTGCCAAATTTTAAAAACAAATGAAAAACTATAAATAAACTATAACTATAAATAAATAAAATAACTAAAAATTCCATGAAATATTCTTATTTCGATTTCTTTCTAAGCTGTTTCATATTTGTCTTGAAGATTATTGCCAAACTATTTTTTTATCTTATTTATAACTATTTATTTATCTTATCTGCTGAATTTACAGTTAATCAGCCAAGGGATTTCAAGGGATTTCCGCAAGAAAACCCAATGTCCTTGGGTTAAGGCGACACACCCACCCCAAAAAGCAAACGAAAAACAACAACAATAACAAGAGGTGGTATTTTCGGGGCGCACACAATGCGAATATGGCGCGTAAAGGGAAGACGGCAAAAATAGGCGGACCCACCCCGAAAAACTAGGAAAGCAAGGCGCAAAAAAAAAACACGAGACAAACTGCAGTTTTGGAGAGTTGAAAACTTACTGTTATTATCCATGTTGCTGCCGCTGCTGCTGCTGCCTACTGGTAACCACTGATTTCAGCAGGTTCAATGCACCGTATCTGATTCTTTTTTTGTTGTTTCTTAACTGCGACAACAACAGAATCGAGTTTATGAATCACGCGCGCGTTAACCGCAAAAAGAAAATAAAGAGCGAAGGTAGCGCAAACTAAAGACGGTAGGAAATACCTAGAATTTATATACACAGTATTTCTTTTGACGGGTTTTTATTTTGACCCTGTTCGCAGTTAAATTTCAACAAAGAGAGCGGCCGCGAGAGTGCGATGAGAGAGGCGGGGACCGAGGGCGAGAACGGGGATTGCGAGAGCGCATTTAATTTCGCGTCACGTAAAAAACGCCGCCGCACCGAAATTTGTTGTTGCAGTGTTCTTCCTCTTCTTTCGCTGCACTTCTTTCTTTGCCACTCCTTCGCCCTGGCTTGACTCCTTTTGCTGCCTTTCCTATTCGCTGGCTTTCTTCTCCTCCACGCACTTGCATTTGGCTATCGCTTTTCTCGCACTTCCACACTCATTCGTATGCACTTTATTTACTTTGCTTTGCTATTGATTTTCGCCACTATGCACTTTGGTTTTTTTTTTTTAAATTTGAAACACGCAGTGTTGTAACAATATAGGCGCCACTTTTCCAGGTTGTCGCCTATCGGCTGCAATTTTTTTTTTGTTAATAAACTGCGCTTTTTGGTAACAACAAAGGCGGCGGAGAGCGAAAAAACGCGAACACGCCGACGTACTCCCACAAAACAACCGTTCGCTTCCGCGCGCAACAACAAATTCGACGAGAAAGAAGATATGGGAGGCAGTGCTGTCAAGTTTAGCTTGAAAAACTCTGTTTTTGACGGGAAAAACGATAAAAGGCCAAAAAAAAGTCAGTTATTTTAAAGTTATTTCTAGATTTTGTGCCGAAAGGAGAAGAGTAATTTGTTATTGTTATATTATAATATGCATATATTTCCAAACTATTTTATAAGCTAAGAGTCACAAGCTTCTTGGAATCCGTTTACTGGTAATTTTTTAAAAATATACTCACAAGTATTTTCCAAAGTAACGATGTACCGATCCATTGTAACGCTGTCCTTAATTCCTGTCCTTAAAAAACAGAAAATGAGTAATAAATGTTTCACATTTTTCTAGCAAATGGCCTTAACAAAAAGGAAATAGGATATTCTTATTTTCAGTAAATTTTTCTTAATTATAATTAAAAATTAATAATTATAATTTTCTATTTTTTATTTATTATTAAGATTTATTTATTTATTAATAATTAATCATATTTGCTCTCTATTTATTAATCATTGTTCTTTATGAGAGAGCTAAGTTAAATGAGAAGGGATTGAGTGCTGTCAACTTTTCGGGTTTAAAAAATGCTAAATTATTCTTTGAAAATATCTATAAGCCAACAAATTGTGGGTGACAAAGGCTTAATAATTCCATATAACAAACATGGGTACCAACCAGATAGTCCGATAACACTATGGCTGACAACAAATTGTGGATCGTACACCAGTTATGAAGTTTTTAAAAAGCTTATATTAAGCCAATTTATGTAATAAAATCTATCCCGCATTGGCTAATTGAAAAACGCTAAATCGGAAAATAGCTAACTTGGAAACACCGGCAGAGCAGAAAAGAGAGCGAAGAGCGCAAAGTAAAGGAGAGAGAGGGAAAACATCGAAGGAAATATCGATTATAAAGGTTCAAAACTCTGCTGGAAGAAGGCGGACCAATAAGTTTTTCACCACAGGTTTGAGTCGTGGCTAAAAATGAAATTAACTGAAATCCCGTTAAATTTAAGTTAGCAGTTTTAAAGTGTTGTACTCTTTGTGCCTCTTTATTGTGGACTTGCCTTCGAGTTTTTTCTTCTTTCTTTATTGTTAGAAGCTATTTACTTCAGAATTGTAAAATATATTTTAAACTTGAGGTGAACTTATGGTCACCAAGGAAACGCTTAAAAGGGCCAAAACAAATACCAGCTTTTGTTATTTATTTATTTGGTTCAGTTCTTCAAAATTCAGAGCTGATTATATTTAAGGAAACCAAATAAATACCAATATAAAACTGCTAATATGAGTGCTACCGAAACCCAAGGAGCTGATGCAGTGCCTCCTCCGCCTCCAACGGCTGCTGGCAGGCCAAGACCGCCAACTTCACAGCTTTTCTCGGTGAATACTGTGAAAATTCTCTTAAAATTTTTTTTTTAAGAAGTCCTCCTCCTTCAGCGAGGAAATCTGGTCAGCAGTCGGGCTGCTGGAGGCGATAAGACCTCACTGGCCAGACCCTCAACCGCTGTCAGAGCTGTGGGCTATGCGGCCAATAGTGCCGGAACCAACCAAAAGTTCGATCAGTTTTTCCTGGAGAAGGCCAAGCAGCAGACACTGTCATCTGCAAATGCCGCTGTGGATGCCGCCAAGGAAGTGAAGTGAGTAAAAGTCTTAAAAATAAAGTTACAGGATTTAAATATGAATATCTCAAGATCTCTGAGAGCTAGAGATAAGAAACTTGGTATGTGGAGCCTTGCAGGAATAATTATGTTTTATATATTCTATAATCTTGTTTTATCCACACATAAAATTAGTTAATTACAATTTCCGTCACTCCCATTGCAGTCCCCAGATCAAGTACAAGAATCTGGAGAGCAAGATCGTTAAGCTCTTAGAGTCCTCGATCGTTTTGGCCAGGCAGAGTACCGCACCGGGTGACACCAGCTCCGATACAAAGTCCTCAGCCGAGGCTTTGAATAAAGCAAAGGAGGCCTTCTCCTTGGATCGAACCCTTCATAGATTTCGCGACCAGCAAGGCGAGAATGTGTACCACAACTTTGACTTGACCTATGCGGTGAGACTGGCTTTAAAAATAATTAATATCCTTAATAAATCCAACTCCATTCCAGGTCTTCTTCAATCTCGCCGAGCAATACGAGCGCAACGATCTCCACATCGAGGCTCTGAACACGTATAGCATCATGACAAAAAACAAGATGTTTCCCCATGTGAATCAGCTCAAGATCAATATGGGCAACATCTACTTCAAGATGGGACTCTACCAGAAGGCAGTCAAGATGTATCGCATGGCCCTGGACTCGGTGCCGAAGAACCTGAGCCAGCTGCGCCTGAAGATCCAGGAGAACATTGGAGTCCTCTTCGTCCGCATGGGCTCCTACTCGGATGCGGCCTCCAGCTTCGAGTTCATCATGTCGGAACGGGCGGACATTAAGAGTGGCATCCACCTGCTGCTCTGCTATTACGCTCTCGGAGACGTGGAGAAGATCAAGGCGGCCTTTCGCAGCCTGTGCGATGTCCCCGCTGGCGAGACGGAGACGGATCTGGGCACCGAGAGCAGCATCATCAAGCTGCAGCAGCAGACGGGTCAAGTGGCTGGAGCTCAGGAGGATCTGGACAAGTCAACGGATCCCCAGGCCGATGTGGCCGTGATCGATGCCGAGGGGGGCGGCTCCTACGAGAAGGTACAGGAGTCTACAAAGTCCTCTGCCAAGACCAAGCAGCGCTATGTGCTCCAGGCTCTCAAGGCCGACGAACTGGCGGTGTACACCAAGCAGCGAAGGAATGCGGAGAAGCGTTCCATCACCATGATCGTGGATTTGATCTCGCCGATCATCGAGGAGAACTACAACGACGGCTACAACTGGTGCATCGATGTCATCAAGTCGTCGAACATGGCCTGGCTGGCCAGCGAACTGGAGCTGAACAAGGCCCTGGTCTATCTCCGGCAGAACGATGTGAACCAGGCCATCGAAACCCTCCAGATGTACGATCGCAAGAGCGAGGGTTCCATGACGGCCAGTGCCCTGACCAATCTCAGCTTCATCTACATAAGCCTAGGGAATCTGGAGATGGCCCGGCACTGCCTCAACCAGCTGCAGGAGATCGGGGCTCTGGACACGAACGCTTTGGCCCTGATCAATGCCAGCATTGTGGATCTGCAGAAGCAGGATTTGGTTTCGGCAAGGGAACGCCTGGAGCGAGCTCTGCAGCTGCAGCCCACGAGTTTCGAGGCCAACTACAACCTGGGACTGGTGGCCTTGGCTCAGCAGGATTTCGAGCTGGCCGAGGAGCGTTTTGAGCTGCTGAAGGCCCAGCTCCTGGTGCCCCATTCGGTGCAGCACAGTCACGTCTTCTATCAGCTGGCCAAGCTGCAGGAGCGCAGGCTAAAGGGCGGCTCCCCGGGAGCTTCACTGCAGGGTTACCTGCAGGTGCTCGGTATATCCGCCGCCGACATTGATTCCCGGCTTTTTGAGAAGGTGGGTTCGCTGTACGAGCAGATCCAGGACCACCAGGAGGCGAATCAGTACTACAACGAGGCGTATCGCATCAACATGAGCGACATCAGCATTGCCAGCTCCATCGGTTCGTACTACATCAAGCTGCAGGCCACCGAGAAGGCGCTCTACTACTACGAAAGAGCAGTCCTGGCGGATCCCAATGATCCTAACCTGATGCTCCGCATCGCCAGCTGCTTTCGGAACTCGTACCTGCCGCCAAAGCAGTATCTGGGCATGTTCCAGAAGATCTATGCCCGATTTCCGGATAATCTAACTTGTGTACGGGCCCTGATGCAGGTGACCAAGTCTCTGGGCATGTCCGATCTCCACGAGCGCTACTCGGCGGACTATGCCCGCCTGCACAAGCAGCAGCAGGAGCGCCAGCAGGAGCAGCGCTATCAGCAGCAGCGTCTCTCCTCGGCCACCTCGTCCTCGGCCTCCTCCGGCGGCAGCCGATTGCGTAGTGTCAGGAAGTCCAACGAGGAGCGTGTGCCGGAGAATACTGATCTGTCGCAGAGCATGACCTATGCCCAGAGGCCCGCCTCCTATACCGTGCAGCAGTTTGATCCCTTGGGGCCTCCGGCAGAGCGTCCCCGCACGGGGATGTATCGGGGTCAGAAGAGCAAGGACGACTCGGATGATGATGCGGAAATGAATGCCGAGAGCTTGTTGCCCATTTAGGAAAGTGTCTGAAGAGTATTCTGCCCGATTTATGGAATCCATAATTGATTTATGCAAACAGTTTTACTTCAGTTCTTGAATACATTAATAAATATTAAGTGAGACTTCTTTTTTAGGGAACCTTAATATCCCAATTTACTCGTAGGAAACCAGGAGACCTTTGGCCAGCTCCTGGGCCTTCTCCTTGCCCGCCAGCTCTTCGGCGATTTTCAGAGCGAAATCGTAGGCGGTTCCAGGGCCGCGACTGGTAATGAGTTTGCCATCCTGCACTACATTCTTGCCCTCCACATAGCTGGAATATAAACAATTCTTCAATTAAAACTCCCCAAATATTAATTTGAAAGAAATAAAAAAACCTGTATTTATCGACCAGCTGCTCTTTCATCGAGGGATACGAGGTGAGGGACTTTCCGGTGGCGATTCCATGCTTGGCCAGAACTGTGGGCGCCGCACAAATGGCGGCAATGAGTCCACCGCTGGATTCCTGGGCCTTAAGGATCTCACCCACCACCGGGGAAGCGCCCATGGCATTCGAACCTCCCAAGCCGCCGGGCAGGACCACGACATCAAACTTATCGCTGGCTACTTTGGCCAGCTCAACATCCGGCAGTATTTGAACGTCCCGCGAACATTTCACCGGCTCCGCACCATTCAGGCCCGCCACCGTGACCTTGATCTATCATAGACGAGATTAAAGCATAATTTCCCAGGGAATCCGTAAAGAACTCACCCCAGCTCGGCGCAGGACATCGGCGGCTATGATGAACTCCATTTCCTCGGCACCGGGAGCCAAAATAATCAAGGCGCTCTTCGACATATTTACAAAATTGCTAAGACGTCGCGAAATTGCAGAAAAACCAAGCAGAACCATGCAGCACCTTCAATGAAAATACCAAAAAAAGAATTCAAAACTCTGTGGTATTTTTAAGTTTGCCACCAACGGTCACACTGGCAATGCCGTCAATTGCCAATACCTGCTCGATAACAAAACGATAACGATAGCATTTGTGAAAATATCGATATATTATCAACATCTCCAGCTTAGTGTGACCAGCTCCCGTGGATGAGAAAGCCCGCTGTAATTCAGACGGATAATAAGCGCACTGCCCGCCGGGCACACTGTCATTAACAAAAAAACGGCAGCAACAAAAAGCCAAACCACACAGTAATTTCTACTAAATTTAAGCAAATCGCGCACCGAAAATGCCCGAAAAATCGGAATAGGCCAGCGCGAAGAGTGGTGAAGCGTGCGCGATAGTGCAACAAGTGGAAAACGAGCGAGAGAGAAAGCAGAAGGCAGCGATTTGTCAACAACAAAAAAAAAGAAGAAAAAGAAAAAAACGGAGGAAAAAGAAGAAAAGAAATAAGTGCCGTGTGTTGGAAACGCGAAAAAGGCGAGAACAAAGAGCCAAAACGGTGGAAATTGTGTTGGGATACGCTGGCCCGAAAGGTAAATGGGAAAATCCCTGGTGAAAATGCAACGTTTGCAGCTGGAATTTGCGTATTTCCCAGCCCAAAAGAAAATGCAATTCCCCCTCAGATATGTGCGTGTGGTAGTGTTCGAGTATCTAAGCTGTGTGCGTGTGTGATTGTGCATGTGTATGTGTATTTCCAATTGTGTCTGTGGAAACCGAGGAAAACTGCACGGAAAAACGCACAGCAGCGGCAGCAGGCAACGCAAAAAAGCAATCAAAAATGTGCGGAAAAGTGCCTGAAAACGAAATGCGAAATCGCTGGCACACTCGCACACATGCAACAGGCTGTATTTACATATTTCTCTCACCATCTCTCTCTCTGTCGCTCGGGGAGTATCTGTGTGCACTCGTGTGTGTGTGTGAGTGGGAGCATGGGAGAGAGAGCGAGCACGAGAGAGAGGCCCCCTGCGTTACTACATAAATCGGATTAAATTCTTCAGCTGCGTTCTATCTCCCATCTCTGTCTACCAGTGTGTGTGTGTGTGTGTGTATTGGTGGAAAACTATTAATACGAAATACCATTCAATTTAATTCGAGTGTAAATTGAATTTTCCTTCCTTTCCCAGCGATTATTCCCTGATTTTCGAGCCACATTTGAGCAAGGTCGTTATTTTCCACAATTTTTCAACTTCAACTAATTGTCGGCATAATTTCAGTGTCGAAAATTCGCACGGAATTGCTCGCAAAAAGTAAATAAAAAACAATAATAAAGGGTAAAAACAACAAACGCGACAATTACAGTAACCGCAGCCACAGCCACAATAATTGGGGGAATTAAAAAATAATAAAACGAAAACGGAGCACAGTAAAATCCCAATAAGTGATATTATATTTCATCCTATTTGCATCTAAATTAGGGAATACACTCTTAAAATATCAACAAATTCAAGGTGGTTTTGATTAACATAAAGCTGTTTTTAAAAGTTTTATAAATCAAAGACTTTTTAACAAGTTAACATTAAATTAGTAAATCAGTAAATCTTTACGGCTTTAAATTTAAAATTGCTCTTTGCTTAAAGTAAGCAATTATTATTTAGTTATTTTAAAGAAATTAAAAAAGATAACCAGCTTTGAGTCGATTTTGTCTTTAAGCCAAATAATGTCTTAATTTTTTAATTTATGGATTGGTATCGTAGATTCTATGTGGATTACTCTTTTTTTCTTTGATTTATTTTCTTAGTTTTAATTTTCAATGTGTTTTCTTATTTTCCAAAATTGTAGTGTGACCGTAGTCTTTTCTCTACTTAATCCTAATTTTTTAATGTCTTAATTTATCTCTATTTGACACAGCGGAATTGGAACACAAATAGGGAAATTCATATTTACATAATGCTACATTACTAAAAGGCTACACTATGCCATAGTTAGTACTCAGTCAATGCTTACAGGATGAAACTTTTAATTTATCTTTATAATACTAATTACCAAGATATTTAGAAGCCATTTTCAGATATCAATCCCAAAAATTGATGGTTCATTTATAACAATTTGCCCAGTTAAAATATGATTACAATATCTAAATTCCTGGTATTATAAATTGCCTGGATGGGCAAAAATTAACCAAGCTTGTCATGAAATAGTATTTCAAATGTGACTATTTCCCTGTATTTTTCTTGATCACCTTCAGGCAGTGTTTACTGTATCTGTGACAATATCTGTAATATCTGTAATGTTGATGCAACCGTGGGCAGCTGCTGCCTGCGATTTACATATGAATAAAGCACCAGACACCGCAACCGGCAATATGAAGGAAAATCCATGCGAGCAGAAAAGTAAATGTAAATGCGAGAGATGCAAAATGTGGCACAAGTAACTGCAAAACAATCCCCCCTACCAGGCCCCCGTCGCAGCTCTTTGTAATTAGCGGCATCGCCGCCACTGCGCTTCAATGTCAGTGCGACAATAATTTCTCAGGCGGCGCTATTTATGCTGGCAATGGTATGCGGACCAGGATAGGCGTTCCCCTCCCTTCCATTTTTCACAACTTTTTCTCAGACAAAATTTAAATACTTGTAATTGGGGTTATGGATATGGGCAGAGATACTGTCACTGTAGTAAGTTGACTGAAAGATACGTTCTTTTGTGAGGCGAAATTTTACATTATTTTTAAAAGTAATTTGTTAATAAATCAGAGAAATTTCCACTAATCCGGAATGTTCTCAGCTCTCCAACGAAGTCCACGATGTATTTATTTTTGTATTTCCACCAGTAAGTCGTTCCAGCAAAGACACTTTATTTTTTCGTATGTTCGTAGTTCAGAGGAAGTAGAAGTAGGGGGGAGATAAATAATGTAATCGATAACATGCATATGTATTTACTATTTTTGCTACAATGCTACAATGTTTCAACTAATCAACATTATCTATATACGTAGTTCAATATAAGCTGTTCCAACTTCAGTTGTTTCAACATTACAACCTTCAGTTTTTCAACATAATTCTTTTGTTTAGTTATTTATTATTAGTGCAATTATAATTTCCATAAAGTTTAGAAATACTTGGTTTATAAGGCTTATGCATTATTTATTACCTGTTCTCGTCTAACTTTCATTGAGATTTATTTAAATTTTAGGTAATCACCGATAGGTCGATTTAATTTAATTTTTGGCTCGAAAAATTAATTACGTAGGGGGGCTATTTTTGGTATTTTTGGTATATTTGGTATTTTTGTGTTCTTATATTGAATACTTAAAAGCTGAGTTTATCTGTTAAACGTTCAAAAATGCAATAATATTGGTTGTGGTATCAACAACCTGGGTTTTGCAATTAATGGCCAAAGGCCAAAATGGGAAAAGCTAAAACCAAAAGCTTGACCACTCAGTACGCAAAAAAAGAAGAAAAAAATTAAATAAAAACTCCTCCCAAATGCGCAAAATGTTGTTGTATCTACTGATGTTTTGCTATTGTTGTTGTCGCTGCAATTGTTGTTGTTTTGTGTGTGTTTTTACGTTTTTCTTTTGTTTTTTTTTAGCGACAGCAAACAGCGGCGTCATCGTCAGCGACGCTGAAAATTGTTTAAATTCCATTCACATTCCAGCATGCAATTCGTAGTGGATTATGTGAGTGTGCTGTTGTTGCTGCTGTTCCTCTTGTAGTTGTTGTTGCTCCCTCTGCCAGCGTCGACGTCGGTGTCGGCAGCATGGAACAGGTGAGGCTCCGTTGGCGTTGATCGTGTGCATTCCAAAACACACACAGGCAAACATTTTTATACGAAAACTCTGAGAGCAGGGCAATAAATACAATGTTGCTGCCCCTGCTGCTGCTGCTGTTGTCGTTGTTGTTGCTGCTGCTGCTTTTAAAAGTAAATGAACGATAAAACAAGAAAGGAAGGAAGGTTAAAGCAGCGAATAAAGGCGAATATCCGTGATACCCTGCAATAGCTGAGCGATAATACAGTGAAGGCTCAATCCAGTGAACTGATACCCTACTAAATATTTAAAATGTTATCGTAGCTTATCTCTGGATTCTTCTTAATTTATTTGATTTTATTCGCTCTCTTATTTTTTCAATGTGTGTCGTTTTCTTTTATAATTTGTAGTGTGACCGTAGTATTTTTAGTACTTAATCCTAATTTCATGTAATCTCGGCGGAATCTTAACATAAAATGCTAAATGCTTTACAAAATGCTAAAAGGGCTACACTATGCCAGTACTCAGTTAATGCTTACATGCTTACAAAAAATTCCTTTTTTTTTGGCGAGAGCGAGAGGGTATTAAATAAATATAATTTATTTGTAGGTTAGAAGCTAAAAAGAATAAATTTAAACCTTAAAAATTCTCCACTAATTGTTATTACAAATATTTTATGAATACTCCTAAATTACACAGTGCTTGCCTAGTCTATATAGTTTTCGTTTTGACAAAAATTCAAAACCACAGAAGCCTAATGACAACAAAGAAATAATTTGCAAAAACAGCTGTCATAATTGTCTGCTGGTATTGTTTTTAATGGCTTTTTAATATGGTTCATGTGAGAAAATTATACTTTAATTAGGAAAAAAGTCTGAGTATATTTTAATTGTTTAACCAATATTTATTATTGATATTCGATGGAAAAGGGGCTTAGAGTTGCAGTGGGGGACTCCACGACACCTCCCCATTTTGCATCACCTCCTTGCGCCGTCGCCACTGCTGCTGCTGCTGCTGTTGCTGCTGCAATGCAAGTCGAGCGACTTGAACGACGAAAATGCAATTTAGCTCGTTTTTCTTGCTTGCTTCGATTCTCCTCCGCCACCCCCTTTTTTGCCTCTCCGCCCACCCCCCTTTCATACACAATTTGAAAATACACGTCTATGTGCGCGAGTATCTGGATCTGTGTGTGTGTGAGTGCATGAGAAAAAAAGGGAAAACGAAACGAAAACACAAGAGAGCGCGTAGAGTGGAGCAAAAGCAAAGGCAGAGGCAAAAGCAAAAACAACAACAGCGGCAGCAGCCGCCCGCCCCCTTTTTTCCACCTCCTTCAGCAGCCCCCTCTCTTTGCTGCGAAATAAGTTGCCGAGGAATGCGCATTTTTGCAATAATAATCAGCAACTAATACTATTTTTATCTTCTGCCCTGACGCGTCGCACACTTTTGTGCCTGTCTCAGTGTGTGTGTGTGCTGTGTGTGCGAGTAGTGTGTGCTTGAGTGTTTGCCCCCTGCAGCGTGTTTCAGCTCACTCACTTGCTCTCCTTCTCCCTGTTGCTTGCCTTGCCATCCGCCCCTTTTATCCCCCCTTCGCGCGATCTGCTCTTCTGTCGATGATCGCTCTCTTTTTCGACCTCTTGGCAATTCCGATCTACGCTTCTCAATAGAATATGTAGGGAAGGCTATCGAAAGGGAAAATTCATTAGAAGATGTATTGAAAAATATATCGAAATAATCGATAATTAAAAAAAAATATATGTAGAATATGTAGGAAAGGCTATCGAAAGGGAAAATTCATTAGAAGATGTATTGAAAAACATATCGAAATAATCGATAATTAAAATAAATAGTAGAATAAGATAACCCATTTCTAATTGATAGGAAAAATATCTATGTGGAAAAACAATACTTTAAATTGATAAATATATCGCAGTTTATCGAAACAATCGATTTAATCGAAATAATCGATATTAAAAAAAAAAAGTGCAATAAGATCACCCATTTCTAATTGATAGAAAAAAGATCTGTGTGGAAAAAAACAATACTTTAAATTGATAAATATATCGCAGTTGATCGAAACAATCGATTTGATAATTTGCGCTAATTACCGATAAGTTTCATGAGCATTGATTTTTAGAATTTAACATTTGTCAAATCGATTTTGGAGACTTCAAATTATAGCTGAAAAAGATGTATTTGTATGGAAAAATCTATTAACATTGATAGATGATTTTCCAGTTCTACTAAAAATTTTAAGTATAGGTTACCTTACGTAAAGTGACGAGAACTGCTACTTTCTTTATAGCGTTTAGTCCTGTTTGCATTTCTGCTAATAGCAACTATTGCAGTTGTAATGTCAAGTAAAACTTCTGTCTACAAAGTGTAATAATTCCCAGGTAAATAGTCATCTTGAAGGCGTCAAAATCAACACAATCTTGCTAGAATAAATAGTTGATGTAAGTTGGCAAAAGTGATTAGAAGTAATTAACCTGATTACCCTTTCCGGAGTGAATTTCTCAGGGACTAACACCAACTGAGTTATTTTTGTGGAATTTTATATCCCAGGAATTTCACAATCGGTATTTCGGCCCATGTTCAATGCGCAGTATAATTGCCAATAAAATGTCTCAATTAATGCTAAATACGAATTTCTGCCTAAGCGCTCTAGCGAAAAAATAGGAAATAAAAGCCATTTAGATGGCTTTAGATATGAAGCCGAGCGGCTGTCTCTTTTATGTGGTGAACGCAATTAAACAATTAAAAATTCCAATAGCGTCGCCGCTTAATAACGCATCAAAATCAAAATATTCCAGGCAGAGTGTGTGTGTTATGAGTGGGAGGAAAAAAAAAAAATAGATACAGAGGCCTGCAAGTGAATTAGTTATTTGTACTGTTAATTAGTTATTGGATATGCACACACACACGGGGCCATATTTGCGCAAAAATACATTTCGGTATGCGTGGAATGCGAAAATTTCCCAAGTTGGCACCAAAACAAATTATTGTAGGAGGCTATATCCCCCATATCCACCGCCAGGGCCAATCTCTGTGGACATTCGGATTTGGCGCGTGGGGCCGAGATGTTTACCCACCAAGATCTACTATATACGATCTTGTTATCATCCATGTCGTGCACACAACCCATGGCAAAAAATTCACATTCCTTTGCTAGAAAAAAAAAGAGTAAAGAAATATAATTAAAGTAAAGAAAACAAAGTTTTGTCAACAAAATAATTAAAACTCATACTTTGCCTGGTGTGTTTCTATTGTTGTTTTATGTTAGAGAAAATTTACAGGGCAATCAAAACGCTATTTGCAGATCAAGGCACAGAGACATGTTGAATGTGGACAGATGTCTATATGGTTCCATTATCTTTATCGTTATGGGAGAAGCGAGGAATGTCAACTATTTTGTGAGCAAAAATAGCGAACATTAAATGGAATCAAAGGTCATAATTATATAAAACCGAGAATAATGGGGTTTTAATTTCTTAAAGTTTTGTTCACCTCAGTTATAAATCAATTTGATCGAAATCTAAAATATATTAAAGTCCTCAATTTGATTTATAGTTATAGAAGCCATATTTCCAAAGAACAATTAAAGTCTGTTGGCAGAATATAATCCTCTGAGCTAACTGCATTTCCCCATAATTTAAAAGGAATTAAAGTCATACGGACTTAAATAAACAAATAAAAAATCACTTGGGTTGTATTACTATCTCAAATAGCGCTTCCATGTGAGCAATTGGTTTTGTTATGAATCACCGCATAAAATAGATTTATACATATTTATTTTGCGTATTAACTTAAATGAAGGTAAACACAGTATTTGCTAAATTTATTTAAAATTGTTATTAACGCCAAGTAAATAAATCTAAAATCGATGTACATATAACATTTTATTCAAAATCACTGCATGTTGAGGTATTTCTTAAATTTTTTTTTATTTACTTCCTAATATTATTAACTCTAGAAACTAATCCTTTAATATAAATTTCCTATGTGCACTTTTTATAGAGTATTTAAAACTTCAATTTGTAAAGACCAACTCTATTTCAGCTGCGTTTCCTTCCTCATTTGCACTTGGCACAAATTCGGCGAAATTTCGTATTTGTTTACATACCTATCTACCGATGGCTATTTCGTAGTCAGGTGCGCACGCCACCCCTTTTATATACACATATGTATGTATATTTACCGATCCCCTCTCTATAGTGTGAATTTAATAGTTCGTCATAAAAATGGGTTTGTGTTTGCTTCAGGGGATTTTTTTTTTTACATTTCCCAAGAATTTAAACATGACATAATGCGCGCGAACACGGCGCATAATTTATGGTCTCCCGAATCCCCCCACATTATCCCCCGATCGGTTGCAACTTGGGCAGTTGTGAACCCGAAAAAAAAAAATCACTACCAAAAGCCGTGAAAATAATGCGAAAGAAAGCCCTTTCCAGGTGAACTTCCTCTGCAAGTTCAGCTGGTAATTACGAACAATGAGTGTGGATTTTCCGGCAGCAGCTCTTTAAGCCCCCAGCCTTTTTAGTGACTCACGTCGCCGGCATGTAAATGAGCCGACAGCCCATCAACTGGGGCGAGATAGTGCTGAATTTTTGGCCTTTTTGACCTCACAAATAGCTGTGTTTTTCGGGGGGTTAAAAGAGGTTCAGGTAGAGTTCAGATACCTCAAAAATATTATTTTCTTTAAAGTATATTGTTGATTTTTCAACGCAATGAGATAGGGATTGTAATTCAAAATCATTGTTTATATGGTAAAACGTTTCAATTTGTTATTTTTTTTTGTATTTTTAAACGACAAAAACCCCTCTTTATCATCTGGAAAAATATTCATTTTGTAATGTTTATTCTTTTTATTGTTATTTACAAGTTCTGCAAAAATACTTTATTAATCAAAGTAGAAACTATTAAGTTGGACCATGTAATTGTTACCATGTTAGAGTTTTTGAAATTTATTATTCTTAAGATAGTTTCCAAGGTTTAAACTTTACGAAGTAAGGAGTATCTACAACTTTAAGGCCTTCCTTATTGTGTATCCCAGTTTAAAAAGGTGTATATCTTATATTTAATGAAATAAATCATTTAAAAAATATACTTCACAATAAAATACCAGATAATCCCTAGTTTGTATTTCATATTTACTTGGCACCTCTGATACTAGCGTTTTCAATAGGAATTTTGACCCACAGACCCTGATGAGTGCGAGCGAGTGAGTCAAAAATTTTAATGGGCATTTTTCTGCGGGTGACTGATGATATGTTTCGGTCTCTTTTTCGAGGCGACTCTGTGAATCGGAATTGGAAACCTTGTTTTCGCATAGCGTGTGACAATTTTCGTTTGATCAATTTTCTCATCCGTACGTCTTATATCTTTTTTTCTTCTCTTTTTTGTCTATTTTCAGCTACGAGTTGTGGCCGCCATCGATTCGTGTGTAGGATCAATTAAAATTCCGTGAGGCCAGACCAGGCCAGGCCAGGCCGGCCGAGAATCAAATCAAATTAAAAATCAACTAATATTTTGATATTCAGATATTCAAATGAAATTCATTCATCGCCTGGGACTTTGTGCGGATCTGGCAACTATTTTCGAATTTGAATTGTGTCTGCGGTCCGAGCAGAATCTGTGATAAAGCAGAAATACAAAAAATACAAAATAAAATGTGAGGAGAAATATTTACATGCGAAATGAATGTTGGGCGAGAGAAGTTTTTTGTTATAAATGCAAATGCGAAATGGAAGAATTCTCCATCCGCGCGAGTGATAAATAATCCGACGACAAACAAAAGCAAAGGCCCACACCGCGAGAAACGGGGAAGGGCAAGGAAGTGCTGAGCAGTGAGCAGTGTCGGGAGCAGTGCAAACACATTTATCTTTATTGAGAGCAACAATATCAAGATCGAGATAATAAAGCATCGTAAACCTTCGCATACCCCGAGACTAAGTAGTTCATTATAAAGTCGCAAGTCCCCACAAATATTCACATAAAAAACCAGGAAAGGTATCACAACTAAGAGAAGATACGGTGGAATAATCAAATTAAACAATAATAATAATAATAATAATACTGGGAATAATATCGCGACTTATAAAAATTGATTTCAATTAAATCTCTGGCCGCCGATGTGCCCCAGTGTCGTTGTGTTGTGTTGTGTGTGCTGTGTGTATTGCGAGGGTCAATCGAGCATTTTGTGATATGAGTGCTAAATATCAGAAAAAGCAGAAGCAGCAGCAGAATGCATCCAGCGGGCGAAAAAAGGGGCGGTCGCCCCAATGATAAATACACGGCGGAAGCCCTCGAGAGCATCAAGCAGGACCTAACGCGATTCGAAGTACAAAATAACCATAGGAATAATCAGGTAAGAATGAAAAAGTAATTCTATATAAAATAATAAAGATTAAAAATAAATTAGATATGGGAAATAATATTAAAACTACTTCAAGAAATGATAAAAGGATGTTTAGTTAAGATATTTAGTCAGTTAAAAGTCTTACTTCTTGTGATAAAAATAAGGTTCATTCTCCTATAACACCTCCGAAAATAAACATGTATTTTCTACAAGAATTTTCTTTCCCAAAATATATAACCATTATTCACGAATTGAGGAATTTTCATCGCTGACTCACACAAGATGCTTAACTCAAGCCACAAAACAGGCTTAAAGAATTTCAGAAAACCGTTTAGCCTGGCACTCGACTCATCATAGTTAAGCTCGGCTTAGACCCGGCTCATTCCATCTCTCAGGTCGTCTTAGCTCTGGCTAGTGGAAGTTATGCCATTAAAAATGCTTATCACAGCGTTTTATAGTCGCTCGACAAATGATGCGACAACAACGAAAAAAAAAAAAAAACACAAAGCCCGAAGAGACACGACCACTAATAAAAAACTAACAACCAGATAAAATGCAAGCCACAAAAGCGTTAACAACGAATATGATATTAAAAAGGGTGGGTGACTCTTTGGATTAAACTAAGAAAGTGTGGATAAATAGTAACGGTTTATGTTCTGGATATGTTCTTCTTTATGTCTTACTAAAGTTCAGAGTAATTTTCTTGATTTAAAATTCACCTTGAGAATTTATTTTTGACCGGATTGTCTGGTATTTATAAAACTTTTCAGACTTAATTCCATTTTAATTGATATTCCTTTTATAACATTAATGAAAGATATTTTTATTTTGAAAACTGGCACGAGCCACAGAGTTTTCATCTGTCCACGAGAGTTCGAGCAAGGTCAGGCGGTGGGCGGTCGAGCAGATCCGTGGGCGGATCAGCTGTGGTCAGTTGTGGCCAACAGGAGTTGCCTATTAGCTTGGCCGGAAAAAAAAAAAGAAAAAGAGAGAGGGAAATCAGCAGCACACGAGCTATATTTAAACGCACAGAGAGACGTACGTACGTCGAGGATGAGGGGAGTGAAATTAATGAACTGGCAAGCGAAATGCAATTGACCTTCTGCCTTCTGAGTGGGTGGGAGCCAACTGGCTGCCAGACAAAGTGTCCAGCGAAAGAGAGACAAAGAAAGATACAGTGTACACTCGATTTATAATTTAATTTAATAACTTTACCATAATGGGGGGAGTTATACAATTAATTAGCGGTTTTAAATCCATGCGCCAAACTATGCTACAAATATTAAATCACGAAACCTCATATATTATAAAAAAAGGCAATCGTTAAAAAAATAAATGATATATAAAATTTAAGACTACAATTAGTATTAACCGTTTATAGAATAAAACATTTAAATTCTTACCTATGCTGAATGTTAATCATTTAATCATTCCAAAAAATCAAGTTAATATCTCATAGTCTTCACTGTATTCTACATTGTATGCGTACACGCGATTGCCCTGGATTTTTCGGATTGACGTCACACCCTCTGTGAACTCAACAGATCAGATCGGAATTATATATGTATATAGCCGAAAGCGAAGAGATGAGTGGGTTGCCATTGATTTCCATGAAAACCGACAATTACCCAAAAAGAGAGAGGGGCCTTTGAGGGGCGGAGGAGATGACTAATGGTCAAGTTGGTCTTGCTCGATCAGTTAAAGATTTCAGCACCATCTCTGCAATTAGCCAAACAACTTGCAATAATCATTTATTAACTGGTTGCTCGCTCTCCCACCCCCCAAAAACAAAAAAATAAAAACCAAAGCAACTCCCCTTCTTTTTTCCAAGACTACAAGACTGTACTGAATAACCATTAAGTTTGTCGAAAATAACGATTAATATTTTAAAATAAAATTTAAAAGAGAAAGACATTTATCTCTTCACATGCAGGACTTTCAAATCATTTTCCTATGTATTTTATTCATCGCAATTAAAAAAAAAAACTAAAATCAAATTTGATAAAATGCTAAATCGGAAAAATTACAATAAATATAATCCATAAACAAATTTAATTATTTCCATTTAGTTTCTATTCTCAAGTACTTAAGTTACTCTTGCTATAAAGATCATCAGCCAACGGCTTGATCGTTAAATCTTAAACTAAGCTCCTAGTAAAGCCTAAAGCAATGACACATTTAATATACTTCGTTAGTTATTTGTATTGCCTTTAAAAGTCTAAACATTTGCAATATTTTACCACAGCCTGCCACTCTTCTTTAACTGCTCTTGTGTCTGATGACTAACCCATTCCGATGACTGCTCTCTCTGTCAGCATTTTTAGGATACTAATAGAGATTTTAATCGCCTCCAGATGCCTAAAGTTCTGAAACGGGCTTTAAAAAAAATGCTAAGGAGCTGCAGAAAGGAGATTTCACAGAGGATATGCAGAAGGAGATAGAGAGGAGGACATAAAAATTCTTAAATATTATCTGACGGGTCATCAATTTAAAATTTTACGATCTCCACTTGCCAGCTACTGTTTGCTGCGACTGTAAATTATGTATGATGGGGGCTCCGGGATTCGGACTCTCGAATCCTCGCGGATCACCAACAGAAATTCCAGTGGCTCGAGGTGGAGATTTCTCTTAATCCAAGCGATGGGCGTGCTCAGGTTTTTCGCCATAAAAAAAATATGCTTGCCGGCGGAGACGAAGACTGGGACTTGGCTGGCTAATTGTTATGACTCGGCCAGTTTGGACAGGCCAATTTAATGCTGCAATTGCTGCCATTGGCATTGGCTCAGCGGCTGCGGCTCTTGACTGCGATTTTCAGTGTTTGTGGCTTTAACTTTGGTGGCTTTGGTTTTGGCCAACTTTCGCCCGGCTTTTGGCTTCGGCTTTCGGCCTACGCCTGCGCCGCCGGCTGGAGCACAATGGCCCGGCTAATTGGTCATGCTGAGCGCTAAATACCAGAAACCCATAATCTGCTCATATATGGCTCATATGTTTGGACTCGGGGAGTTCCTCCTCCTCCCATATGTGGGCAGTGCATGGCAGAGCGACGATAAACGATAGACGATAAATAAATACGGAATTTATGCACGGGCCCGATCAACACTTTCAGCGGACATGTTCACGCCCACGCAAACGTTTTTGAGTCGCTTAAATACCCTGTAAATATGAAGAGGGTATAAGGAAACTAATGCTCATTCTAAAATCAAGGTAACATTATTTTACAACAATTTTAAATATGTTTCGCAAAACGATCTTGGTTTCATTTTTAGTCTAGGAGAGGTTTAACTGCATTAATTTGATTTTTCGACCCTTAAATGCTTCCAACAAACCTAATTTCTATCTAAAGAGTATTAAATAGTCTCGAATAATGGCTAAACCCTTCTTTTTGGCGGCATTTTAGCCGGGTTAGCTACCAAGCATAACCACGTCTTGAACATTCTGCTGCCCCCTGCTATAAATATCCATATCAATAATGGCCAATGGCGAGACTCGGGTTGCGGCATAAGTATGCAGGGAAATTAATTAAAATAACAAACGTTGATAATAAATAAAAATCTCAACGCAAAAAAAGGCAGCGAATAAACAAGACGACGCCAACGCAGACAACAGTGAGCCAAATGCCATTACAATAAAAATTAAAATAACCCATAAATAAATTAGTAAACAAAACGAGGCAATAGAGATGGATGGGCTACAGGGGAAGTCCGATCTTTGACAATGCCGATTCAGGGTCTGATCCCATCCATATAATCTGTGACTTATTTGGTGCGGTTATGGTCGCGTACACATGTAATCCCATTTTTAGATTTGTTGCGAATTTAGATATATTTTTACAAAGTGTGAACACAGTGAGTCCTAAAAATATTTCGCAAGCTAACGGGGGAAAATATCACAAAGTTAATTGTCGCGGAATTCCGACTTGGGAATTTCAGGTGTACGCCTTATGTTGGTAGGTCAAAAGCGGTCGAAAATTTCCCCTTTTCGTGTCTTTAATTTTAAAATCCCCCAAAAGATACCAATATCTGTTCGCATACCTTTAGGTATCACTGTTTCTGGCTGTCTGCAGTCATTTTTATGGGGAGACACATTTCATTTCGAGCGAAATGGAATTCCTTGGGGTGCAATTTTCAACTAATTTGCGCGATTTTCGTGCGAAAAATTTGTTGAACCTGTCGGTGGTGGGTCGCTTTCGCTCGATTTTCTTTTTCGTTCTCAGGCAGTGCTTTTAGCTATTTTTCTTAGGAATTTTCACCTAAATATATATGTATATATGTGTGTGAACATATCATACATATATCAGCAGTAGCAATCGCCGAAAAAAGAATGTTTTGTGTATGTCGAGTGTGTGTTGGCTCTAATAATAACAAAATAGCCCCACAAATATAGAACAAACACAAACAAAAGTCGGCGCGCGGCAGAATGTTTGGCGATAGCTTCTGTATATATAGCTTGTATGGTCCGATCGGTAGGAGGTATTCTCAGTACCCGGTATTACCTACCCCACCAACAGGCGATGAGAACAGCAGTGGTATATCGGTGGAAGAATTTGTAAAAGTTTTAATGTTCTCAAAGAGATTAGAAATAATATTGTTAAATAAAAATAAATTAATTAAATTGTTGAAGTCAAAAGGATTATAAATTAATACCAACGAGCACAACCTCATCCTAAAATGAAATTAATTGGAAATGTTATCTCCTGAAATTTTTTTATAAAAAAAAATAATAATATGTAAATGATGGTCTTTAATTTTAATGATTATATATTTCTTATTTTATTGAGCGTCTGTTTCTTATGCTTCTTCTTTATAATCTTCTTTATTATCGTGTTATCGATACTTACTACAGAACTATCGAATATATACAATATTATATTCTATAACAAGATGTTCACACTTAATGCTACTTACATAAATCATAACAACATGGTCACACTTAATAATACTTAGTATATATGTTAAAAAATATGAGATATTCTTTAACAGTACTGATTAAAAATAAGACGATTCTCTTAGCCAATATCCACTGTAGCCACATTTTTACACAAATATTTGACCGTTGCCAAGAATTCCGAGTTTTGATGTATTTTCTTGGCGTTTGCCCCATTGCAAATTTCTTGAAATGCCATAAGAATTTTCTTGCTGCCCCGTTACAACATCCTATTTGTTTGATGAGGCAACTAATATAGCACAGGTGAGACTATGTCAGGCATCCAATGGATACAGATCCGTTGGATGGCAATTCGTTTTTGTGTGTGTAATCCGTAAAATTCCTTTGACCTTGCCTTCGACTTAATCGCTTTACAAATTGCACCGACCGCAAAGCAAATAGGCTCAAGTGGATTAACGAAAGTGTTTCGGCAATTCTTCCCTACTTGCGTCCCCTCTCGCCTCAAAGTCCCCCCGGTAAATCCAATTTATTTTATTTGAGAATTTAGCAATGCCAATTTGCGTGGGCGACACTTTTTTCGCGGTCTTGTTGCACTTGCCGATTTAGTGCGCCCATTGGCTTTTGCTAATTTGCCGTAAATTGGCTTTCATGTAAGACGAGGGGGACCCCAGAAGAGTCCGGGGAAATTGCGGGGCTTTTGAGGTCTTCGAAAAGCGACGCACAGTCTGCTGGGGGTCTTTGTCGGGTTTCGCTTGGTTCGCGTCCTTGAATTTAATTTGATGCCCATTAAAATCTTAAGACGCATGCTTCGAGAGGGTGAATTATAATATTTTTGGATGTGATGATTCTTAAAAACCATAATATAGGTTATAAAAAGGCCATATATACCATTTTTGTATCATTGAAAAAATTAATAAGGAATCTGAAAAGGAATATAGCTCTCTACCTAATTCTGCAAAAATAAAGAGCTAGCAAAACATTTCAAAGAATTATTATCAGAAAGTGTATAATGCCAATTCTTAGATTGAATATGATTAATTACAAAAAAACGTAGTGTCATAAAATTTAGATTTACATTTTTACCTTTTACAAAAATCTCATCGTTCTAAAATTGGATTTCAAATAAAATATACTTGTAGAGCTTTTCTATCGTGCTTTTCTCCCGATATATTTGGAGATTCCCATCACGTTGCCTTCTCTAATTGAGGTTCCCATCAAGTTGCCATCTCTAATTGACGAGCAGTCAAGGAAACAACGCGAATGAAATGCGAAAGAGAGGAAGAGATTGGGGAGTGTGGGGCAGGCAAAGTCATAAAATCGAGGATCAGTCACAAAAGGGCAAAGACAGATTGGAGATGGGAGTGGGAGAAAGGGAAGGAGAGGAGAGGAGGCATCAAAAGAACGCGTAAAACGGGTAGCAGCCGAGGAGAAAAAGAGGAGCAGAACAAGAACAAGGCGACACATACACAAGCAAACAGAGTGGGAGAATGGGAGAGAGGGAGAGTGAAAGAGCGAGCGAGACGGAAGCAAGGGCAACCTTCGCTGCAAGTGTATTTGTTTGTGTGGGTTATCTGTGTGTTTGGCGCATCTGGCAGCCGGCTCCTCTTTTTCTGCTTCTTCTTACCTCCCCTTCTTCTTTTTCCTTCGCTGGTCTCCTCAGTGATCTTGCTTCCCACTCCCTTCCTCCTTTGGTCCGGCTCGCCCCATCTTACTCGCTCTCATTGCCTGCGCTTGACTTTTAGGAATTTCACGACGATGGCAAGAATTTTATTTTGTTGCTTTGGCCGCCGCATTTCTTCGGCCTTTTGTTTTAGCCTCTGGTTCGCCTTGTTTCTTTGTTTTTATTTTTTTTTGTGTGCGCGTCTTTTGTTTAGTTTTTGATTCAAACACACACACACAAACATATTAACACAGATGCAGTGCAGTGCAGGAATGTTGACCACAAATGGGCGTAGTTCAGAGGGGGGCGTCTTTATCATGTACTTAGGGGGGTCTGTGGTCGTTAAAGTGAGGATCCTTTTGTTTTTGGAAATTTATAGTGGCTCGGAATTTGGGTTATTAAAATATAATAAATTAATATATTATTATTATTATTATTATTAATTATAATAGACCGATTTGATTTTAATTAGATAAACCATTAATGTAGATACTTTTTCCTTAGGTTTTAAGTAACCTCAAATTTAGAGCTGTAAAAACATCGATAGTGCCCTCACTCGATATTTTCGATAGTGATAGTCCAAACCATCGATTATATCGATACTATCGACAAAATAAAATTAGTTTAAAAAAAAATTACTTTGCTTAAACGGCATAGCTTTAAAGATTTTATGAATTAAACAAAAAAACAATTAAATTCAATCACATTACTGTCTATATAGAATTTATATATAGATCATTTTTCATATTAATGATTAAAGATTAACTTCAAATGTCTGATTAATGATTATATTTATTTTTATATTATATTTATTGGCAAAAACTTGTAAATTTTATACGAATTCACTTTTTTGCTGATAACGCGATGTATCGATGGTAGAAAAAAGCAATCGTTGGTGACCCGGAGCACAGCATCATCGATAATATCGATAGTATCGTCGATAGTTTTACATCTCTACTCAAATTAAAGCAGGGTCGGGCACCGAATGTGAAGCAGGGAGCACGACAACAAAGCCTCTGACCGAGTGGTGCCTATCCCCGAAGATAGAATATAGCTCTGGGAGCTTATAAAACCCATAACCGCCCATTCAAGTAAAATTCCCATTAAAATCCCTATCTAAAACCCAATTTCCCTTTTTTCCTTTGCAGAATTACACAGCTCTGCGATACACGGCGACCAATGGACGCAACGATGCACTTACTCCGGACTACCACCATGCCAAGCCACCGATGGAGCCGCCGCCCTCGGCGTCGCCCTCACCGGACGTGTCCGTTCCACCGCCACCCGCCATTGTAGGTCAGCCAGGAGTTGTGGGTGTCGGTGTGGGAGTGGGCGTTGGAGTGGGCGTGGGAGTGGCGCTGCAGGCGAATGGACATGTGCCAAAGATGATGACCGCCCTGATGCCGAACAAGCTGATCCGGAAGCCAAGCATCGAACGGGACACGGCGAGCAGTCACTACCTGCGCTGCAGTCCGGCCCTGGACTCCGGGGCGGGCAGCTCTCGCTCCGATAGTCCGCACTCGCACTCGCACAGCCACGCCCACAACACCCACACCCTCGCCCACGCCCACGCCCATCAGCCCAGCACGCGAACGGGCGGAAATGGCGGCGGCAATCCTGGCTTCTCGCCATCACCCAGCGGCTTCAGCGAGGTGGCACCGCCGGCGCCCCCACCACGCAATCCCACCTCCGTGACCAGTGCGGCCACGCCGCCGCCGCCGCCGGCCGTCGTCGTCGGGAGTCAGGCGTATGTGAAGCGACGCTCTCCGGCCCTGAATCGCCCGCCGGCGATAGCACCGATAGCACCGAGCAGCGCCTCGCAGCGCGGCACCTCGCCGGTGATCACCCCCAACGGGATCAAGACCCAGCAGCAGCAGCAGCAGCAGCAACAGCAGCAGCAGCTGACGCAGCAGATGAAGGCACTGACCATGTATCCGGGCGGTAACAGCGGGGCCGTGGTGGAGCCCCCACCACCGTATCTCATCCAGACGGCTCAAGGAGTGGGAGTGGGAGCACCGCCACCGCCGCCGCCCAGCTACACGGCGTCCATGCAGTCCCGCCAGTCGCCGACGCAGTCACAGCAATCGGACTACAGGAAATCGCCGAGCAGCGGCATCTACTCGGCCACGTCGGCGGGATCGCCCAGTCCCATAACCGTATCCCTGCCGCCGGCACCGCTGGCCAAGCCACAGCCCAGGGTTTATCAGGCGCGGACGCAGCAACCGATCATCATGCAGAGCGTGAAGAGCACCCAGGTGCAGAAGCCGGTGCTCCAGACGGCGGTGGCTCCCCAGTCGCCGTCGAGTGCGTCGGCGAGCAATTCGCCGGTTCATGTCCTGGCAGCGCCTCCCTCGTATCCCCAGAAGTCAGCGGCCGTGGTGCAGCAGCAGCAGCAGGCAGCGGCGGCGGCACAGCAGCAGCAACAGCAGCAGCAGCATCATCACCAGCAGCAGCAGCAGCAGCATCAGCACCAACAGTCCAAGCCACCGACGCCAACGACGCCGCCTCTGCTCAGCGGAGGAGGCAAACCCATGGCCAGCATGGAGCCGCCCTCGTATGCCAAGAGCATGCAGGCCAAGGCGGCCACCGTGCAGCAGGTACAGCAGCAGGTCCAGCAGCAGCAGCAGGTGCAGCACCAGCAGCAGCAGCAGCAGCAACACCAGCAGCAACAGTCGCAATTCCAGGCTCTGAGAGCCCTGCAGGCTCAGCGAGAACGGGATCAGCGGGAGCGGGAGCGGGAACAGCAGCAACAGCAACAGCAGCGGGAGAAGCTCAGCAATGGCAACCCCAGTCCCAATCCCCGACAGCTGCCCCCACCGCCGCCATATCAGAGCAGCAACAGCAACAACAACAATCCGGAGAGCAAGCCACCGCCGCCGCCGTCGAGCAACTGCAACAACAATAACATTCAGATCAGCAACAGCAACCTGGCAACGACGCCACCCATACCGCCAGCCAAGTACAGTAGTTCGGCGGGGACGGGAGCCAACAGCTCTGGCGGCAGCAACGGGTCCGCCAGCACCACTGCCTCGTCGTCGGCCTGCAAGAAGATCAAGCACGCCTCGCCCATTCCCGAGCGCAAGAAGATCTCCAAGGAGAAGGAGGAGGAGCGCAAGGAGATCCGCATTCGTCAGTACTCGCCGCAGGCCTTCAAGTTCTTCATGGAGCAGCACATCGAGAACGTGATCAAGTCGTATCGCCAGCGAACCTATCGCAAGAACCAGCTGGAAAAGGAGATGATCAAGGTGGGACTCCCGGACGAAACGCAGATCGAAATGCGGAAGATGCTGAACCAAAAGGAGAGCAACTACATCCGGCTGAAGCGGGCCAAGATGGACAAGAGCATGTTCGTCAAGCTCAAGCCCATTGGTGTGGGAGCCTTTGGCGAGGTGACGCTCGTCCGAAAGATCGACACCTCGCATCACTTGTACGCAATGAAAACCCTGCGCAAGGCCGATGTCCTGAAAAGGAATCAAGTGGCCCATGTCAAGGCCGAGAGGGATATCCTGGCCGAGGCCGATAACAACTGGGTGGTGAAGCTGTACTATAGCTTCCAGGACAAGGACAATCTGTACTTTGTGATGGACTATATACCGGGTAAGTGGGGATATCTTAAAGATATATTTATGAGCTTTAACTCATTTATATTCCGCTCTCAGGTGGCGATCTCATGTCGCTGCTCATCAAGCTGGGCATCTTCGAGGAGGAACTGGCCAGATTCTACATAGCCGAGGTCACCTCCGCCGTGGACAGCGTCCACAAAATGGGCTTTATTCACAGGTAAAGATATTTAGTTTGTTTACAGCAGAGGTGCTCAATCCTATGGCACACGAGCACATTTGTTTTTGTTTCGGCACATAGCATACGGAGCGGCACATGCCATACTTCCCTAGGGCACACGCAAGTTCTTCTTTGCGCAGCGAGGCAAGCCAACAACAATTCCATAGAACTTTTTTTTCTCTTCTTTGTGTAGCTGTCCGCAACAAGCCAAGCCAACAACAATTTCATTGAACTTTTTTTTTCTCCTTAACTCACAATGCAAAGTGTTGTTGTCTTGTTCTCGGCTCTGCACTGACACTTTTTTTTTGCGTTTCTGATAGAATTTGATTTAAGTTTGATTTTAGTTTATTGTGGACCACCGACGTGTGCATTTCTTTGAATTTCTTTGGCGTGTCGTTAAAATGAGTGATACCTTTCTAGATCAACTGTAAATTTTTAAATGAAATAACCAAATGAAGCAACCAAAATTATTATTTTTCTGAATTGAACTTTTTTTTTTTCTCTCAGTGTTAATTTTGTAGCAATAAAACGGCGTCGATACGTGTGTGCGTGTGTTTTCTTTTGTTTGTGTTGGTAAGGGCACTGCCGTAAGACACTTTTGAGCACCCCTGGTTTACAGCAACCTTATGAGCTTATAAATAATTATTTTATTATTATTTTTCCACCGCAGAGACATCAAGCCTGACAACATACTCATCGACAGAGACGGACACATCAAACTCACCGATTTCGGCCTGTGCACGGGCTTCCGATGGACGCACAACTCCAAGTACTATCAGGAGAATGGTAAGGACTCTAAATAACATATAAAACATAATTTTATCCCTTAATTTTCTTCCCTAGGCAATCACTCGCGCCAGGACTCGATGGAACCTTGGGAGGAATACTCGGAGAACGGGCCCAAGCCCACCGTGCTGGAAAGGCGAGTTTTGTATATTTAATTAACCCACAAAAAGTAGCAAGTAATAATTAATAAAAGTATGCTGAACTCGCAGGCGACGAATGCGCGATCACCAAAGAGTCCTGGCCCACTCGCTGGTGGGCACTCCCAACTACATAGCGCCCGAGGTGCTGGAACGGAGTGGATACACGCAACTGTGCGATTACTGGAGCGTTGGCGTCATCCTCTACGAGATGCTGGTGGGACAGCCACCCTTTCTGGCCAACAGTCCGCTGGAAACGCAACAAAAGGTGGAGAGATTTAAGCATTAACTAAGGTAATTTTAAATATAATATCTTTTTATCCTCCCTTTTAGGTCATCAACTGGGAAAAGACGCTGCACATTCCGCCGCAGGCTGAGCTATCCCGCGACGCCACCGATCTTATACGGCGTCTCTGCGCCTCGGCGGACAAGCGGCTGGGGAAGAGCGTGGACGAGGTGAAGAGTCACGACTTCTTCAAGGGCATTGACTTTGCCGATATGCGCAAGCAGAAGGCCCCCTACATACCGGAGATTAAGCATCCAACGGATACATCCAATTTCGATCCCGTGGATCCGGAGAAGTTGCGCTCCAACGATTCCAACATGAGCAGCGGCGACGATATCGATCTGAATGATCGACAGTTCCATGGATTTTTCGAATTTACCTTCCGACGATTCTTCGATGACAAACAGCATCCGGATATGACGGACGATCAGGCGCCGGTCTACGTCTGAGTGATGCTGCTGCTGCTGAATCCCCCGCGAACAATAGTCAAATAGTCACAAAAAAAAAAGGAAAGAAAGGGGAACGGCGGGTGACTAAGGAGTGAAAAACTATATATATTATATATAAATTATAGGAGAAAGTAGCTAGCCGAGGAGGTAGGACTACACATAATATAAATAACATATGCTTGAGAGCATGAACTGAATAAATTTAACAAATGAAACGGAATACATATATAGAGAAGCAGGACCTTGGACTTTTACCCAGAATATACAAAAACATATATATCCTTTTATAAATATTTTAAAATAAAAAGGGGACCAACTTGGAAAATCCACACATTTTCAGGTGCTCAAAAAAAATGCCTTAAAAACGAGATGAGAACGCGAATTTAACCAAGCCCTACTCTCCACTCCTATCTCCACTCTCCAAACGCCACTCTCCACTTGCTCCCACCACCCATTGATGGCGCTGGACCTTAATTCAGCAGGCTGGTCAAGTCCAGGCTCCATGTGGGGGACTGGGATGTGTGCGGGTGGGCGGATGGAGCAGCGGAAATGGAGACCAAAAAACAAAAGTCGCACGGCAGCGCGATATAAGCGGGTCTTATAAGCCTAATTAAATCTAAATCTAGGGGAAAACGAACAGAACTCTCTGTCTCTGCCAATCCATCATCTATCACTGCTTCTCCAACACCCCCCAAAAAAATAAAAAAAGAACAAACTTAGAGATACCATGTTAGACCAACAATTTGTTGAATGCCAAATCAAGAAAAAAAAAAAAGAGTAAATATTGTAACGAAAAATTCAACACAAAAACAAAACGAGAGGAGCTAAGGAAATTGTAATTATTTTTTAAATGTAATAATTG
Organism: Drosophila tani; assembly: GCA_008042535.1. Taxonomy (NCBI): domain Eukaryota; kingdom Metazoa; phylum Arthropoda; class Insecta; order Diptera; family Drosophilidae; genus Drosophila; species Drosophila tani. Next base: position 210,115 of record VNJO01013280.1, read on the forward strand.
TAATATTGTAAAGCAAATCGAAGTTAATTTGTAATTTATGCCTAAAGTTGAGCGTAGCGCCCTAAGATGTTTTTTAGTTTATAGTGACCGCCTCTAACCGTAATCTAGTTTAATTCCCTTTTAAGCACTTAAGCGAGAGAGTACATGCAATTTTTTTGTTTGTCGGTAGGTTCGTTGGAAAATGCAAAAAAAGAAGAAAATATGAAAAGAAAATACTGGAAACTGAATTTGTTTTTTTCTATTTAATTAGCCTCAGTTTGTGTATGTGCGTGTGTTTTTTTATTATGATTATAGATATCTAAATACATATATCTGTATAAATTGGACATATATATTTTAAATGTGAGAATAGAGAAGAGATCGGAGAGCTAATTGATGGATAAATGCAAATGCAAACTCTGTGTGTGCCTTGGCCAATTAGTTTACTAAAAACAAATTAATAAAATGGAAAAGAATATTTAAACAAAGAGTTGTTTGTTTTATTTAATAAACTGCCTACGTTGATGCTAAAATTCCCAACTGTCTAGTCAGCAAAAAGTTACTTGTGACAGAAATGGTACATAAAAAAGGGTACATCCAAGAAAAGATTTGCAGAGGGATCCAGGGTATACTGTAAGGGAACTCATATTTTATTGACCTCTGGTCGAATTTATTAAATTAATTTTTTAGGGAGTTTACCTATAATTCCCAAGTACGAATTCAGCGTCGTCTTTCCCCACTTAAAGTCCATCAACATCTGTACAATATAGAGGGATACGTGTGTACTGTAAAAGAACTCGTCTCTTATGGTTTTCTATCGATTTTATCAATATCCTCGTTGCAAGGAGTGCACCTATAATTCCCAAGTACGAATTCAGCGTCGTCTTTTCCCGTTCAAAACCCACCCACATCTGTACAATGTAGAGAGATTCGTGTGCCCTGTAAAGAAACTCGTTTTTATGGTTTCCTATCGAACTTATCAAGATCCTCGTTGCAGAGAGTTCACCTATAATTCCAAAGTACGAATTCAGCGTCGTCTTTCTCCACTTAAAACCCACCCACATCTGTACATTGTACAGGGATTCGTGTATCCTGTAAAGCAACTCTTTTTTTATGGTTTCCAATCGAACTTATTAAGATCATCGTTGCAAGGAGTTCACCTATAATTCCCAAGTAAGAATTTAGCGTCGTCTTTCCCCTCTTTCCCCACATCCAAACATTGTAGAGGTTTACGTGCGTACTGTAAAGAAACTCATCCTTTACGGTTTCCTATCGAATTTATCAATTTCCTCGTTGCATCTTTGTTATAATTCCCAAGTACGAATTCAGCGTCGTCTTCCGCCACTAAAAACCCACCCATATCTGTACATTGTACAGGGATTAGTGTATCCTGTAAAGCAACTCTTTTTTTTATGGTTTCCAATCGAACTTATTAAGATCATCGATGCAGAGAGTTCACCTATAATTCCCAAGTAAGAATTCAGCTTCGTTTTTCCCCTACTAAAAACCCACCTACAAATAAAAAATCATTATGATTTAAATTTTAATAATTTTCTTTTTTTGTTTATTATTTTCACGTTGTAAATTTAATAATTATAATAATTGTTGTTTTTTGTTTTGTAAATTTATCAAGACAAAAATGTTTTATTCATATATATATGAATGCGTGTTTTTATCCATTTTGAATCATTTTGCTTACTTTTGATTAAAATACATTTATGCGTAATATTTGAAATATAAGTTACTTTTTGAATTGTTTGTTTGTTGTTCTCTTTCGTCTCTCAATATATATTTTTTCTGTCGGTTACTTGTTTGTTTCTTCAGATGTTTTTTTTTGTAGCGGTTTTGAGCAATAAAATGAACATTTGATGCCGTTTCAACGAGGTAACTTAATTGGTAACTTAAAGGTCGCTAATCGCTATTGTTGAACATACAAAAATAAAACAAATAATACACAAGTACAAGTACTGCTTTCCTGCTCCGCTTATTTACACAAAGAGTGAGGTGGTGGTGGGTGGTGGGTGGTGGTGGAAGGTGAACAACTTTAACAGAGAGAAAGGCGGAGTTTGGAACACAATTTTAAAAACGACGAAAGGCTCCCGTCCTCCGACTAAGTGTAGGTGTTTGTTTGTATCATTTAAATATAACTAACAATTGTTTATGTTTATGTACGTGAGTGTGTGTGTGTAGTGTGTGTATCTCATATAAGGCCCTAGAGTGCAAATATCCATGCTGGTGGCAACATTCAACTCTCCTCCATCACAAAACCACATAGTATTTGCGCTTAAAAGTAAGTTTTTCTTTTTCGTTTTTAATGTTAAAGTTTAACATTCTGTTGTTGTTAAGGTTTTTTTTATTAACTAGGCTAAGTATTTACGGTAGTAATGGTAATTATTTTAAATTTATGCTAAACGTGTGTGCTGGCTGTTTTTTTTTTTTATTTGAAATTCTGAAGTATCTCAACTCGAGTATAACAGGGCGCGTTGGTTTTTTGGTTTTTGTTTTTGGATTCTCTAGCTTTTGTTCTTGCGAAATAATTTACAAAAAAATATATGTATATATTTACACATATTTATATATACTCTCCTCTCTGGTTCCTCGTCCTCAGTTAAAAATACAAATATATAAAAATTAATTAAGTATTAAATGCATTTTTTTTGTGAGTTTGTTCATCTCCATTTTCTGTTTTTCTGTTTTTCTGTTTTTTGTGTCTGTGGAAAAGCAAGAAAATCATTGGGCGTAAATTCCTTGGGACAAAGTTAAACATCAAAAAAGAAATGTTCGTTGTTCTGGAAACCTTTTGTTGTTGTTGTTGTTCTCAATTTAATTATATAAATAGTTTGAAACGATTTAGAAGTGAAGTTGACTCTTGACTTTCTTTGGTTTTTTTGGCTAGCGCTGGAATCGAAAGCATTATTTTATCGTAAAATTTATTGTCATGGCAAACACTTTGATAGTTAATAGGGTTTTGGTTTTTGGGTTTTTTCTTTTTCTTTTTCGATTTTTTACACTTAATACGCACATGGAATTTTGCTAATTTATTTGTTTTGCGAGACTTTTCCAAAGGTTTTTCTTTCTTTCGCTTCTTCTTCTTTCTACCTAATAACTAAGCACAGTTTCTGAATTAATTCATTAATTGTTAAATAATCTTTAGTAAGGCCAAATTAAGTTGTTGTGTGTTTCGTATATATATATATATTAAATGTTAGTGTTAGCATTAGTTTTTAGTTTTAGCATTTAGATTTAGATTTAGTTGGGTTTTTGCGAATATTTTAGCTTTACAAACGTGTCTCTGTCCGACGAGTGGCGAGTGACGAGTGGCGAGTGGCGAGCGGCGAGCCGGAGGCCTAAATGCTTATGAGTTTGCACCTGCTCTGGCCAAAATGGAATGATCTTGTAGGTGTTCGTGCTCCGGATTAAGGGTTAGGAGGTTACGAGGTTAAGGGGTTAAGACGGGGACTAAAGCGTAGTTCGAGAAAATATTTTTTCTTTTTTTTGTTTCTTTTTGACAAAGTTTCTTAAGTAAGAGAGAGAGAGAGCTTGAAACGCGCGCGGGCAAGCGGTGGGTTTTCCATATTAATGTTAAACTATATAAACAAAAAGGGGGGCGTGGACTTTACAATGTTGTGTGTGTATTTTTTGGTGGTGGCTTTAATACAGTTTTTTGCTGCATAATACTTTTGTATCTGTATCTCTGGTCTCGTCTCGGTATTGTCTGTTTTGTTTCTTACATTTCTTAGCTTTCTTTCTTTTTGGTCCGGAGGTTTTTTAGGCGAAACTAAAAGGATTAAGGATATAAAAAAACTTAGGCGAACATTACATTAATCGTAAAAAAATATATACATATTTATTCCATCAAGGACATATGCTTGTTTTTTTCTTTGAGTATTCTGCAGCACTTGGTACTGGGTTGCCAGCTCCTAAAAACTAAAGGCATTAATATTAATAATAATATATAATGTGTAAAAAAATAGATAATTCTATGTATCTGACCGAAAAAAACGACCGAAACTTAGAGGCTAAACGTAAACGTAAAAAGAATACTAAAGAAACAAAAATGTGTGGTTGCAACATTTGTAAAATATAAAATATATAATAATAAAAATAATAAATTCGCTCAAACGAAAGGTTGTTCTTGTTGTTTTTCTCGCTGCTCCTCCTCCTTTTTTTATGTTTTTTGCTTGGTTAAATGGCTATAAAAAATATTTCTCTCTTCTGACTCGGTCTAAAGGTGCTGCTGTGTGTGTGTGTTGTGTGTGTGGTGTGTGTTCCTGCACGTTCTGAGATTTTTCTGGTTCCGTCTGTTATATTAAGTACAGCCTGTAAGTCGTGTACTGCTCCTTGGTTGCGTGTCCCCGCTAAGTGTGTTCTCCAACCCAGAGCTTGCCGCTAGCGGGGACGCGAACCCTGCTCTAGCTTAATTTGGAAACATTTTGGCATTGAAGAAGTCAAAGGCGGGCGAGGACGTAGGCGTGCCTACAGCCTGCTGCTGGTGCTGGTGCTGCTGCGGCGGGGGCGGTGGTGGCAGCAGTCCCGCATGGTGATGGTGAAAGAACTGCGACGCTGTGGGCGGCGGCTGGCCGAAACCCGCTCCCGAAAGCAGCGGCGGCGGATGTGGAGCCGGCGGACGATGTGACTGTTGACTGGGCGGCGGCGGCAGCATCACCCCGGCCCCGTTCCAGGGCAGACGATGATGCTGCTGCTGCTGCTGGTAGGCGGCCATGGCTGCCAGGGGATGTGGATGCGGATGGTGCGGATGCTGATAGGCTGGATTCACCGCCTGAACGCGACGACGGCCGCGATTGGTCGTCGTCGGCGCTGGCGGCGCTCCACCCGGCGGATGGGGGACTGCTCCTGGTTGGCAGGTGGGCGGCACTGAGGTGTCGCTTACCTATTCCCTGTAGGGCTTGCAGTAGGAGTAGCGGTGGTTCATGTGCTGGCTGTAGCTGCCCGAGTGCGAGAAGCGTTTCAGGCACTTGACGCACTGGAAGGGCTTCTCGCCGCTATGCAAGCGCTTGTGCTCCGTCAGGTGGTGCTTGTGCTTGAAGGCCTTGGGGCAGTCCATGCACTGGTAGGGTCTTTGACCTGTTCAAAGAGTTCAGAAATGAGTAAAGGACTTACAGGGGAAAGGGTATCCAACACTCACCGGAATGCTCGTACTTGTGGCGCGCCAAGGAGCTCTGCTTGGCGAAGGCCTTGTCACACTGATCGCACACAAAGGGCAGATCAGGATCCCCGGCATGGCCATGGGTCTCCTGCTTGCCCCGCCTCGGCTTCGGTGGCAGCAGGCCGCCGCTAAAGTCATCCTCGTGCGAGATGCGCGAGTCATCGTCTCGCCACGATCGCTTCTCGGAGCCACCGGGACTCAGACTTGTGCCGCGATAATCGGGCAGCTTAATACTGTTCATCAGGGGATGATTGGGGGCATACTCGCCGCCGGGACGCATTTGGAAGAGGGCCTCCATGGGGAGTCGGGGCATGGGCAGCATGTAGGGCAGTCCGGGAAAGGCCTGGCCAGCAGTCCGAGGAGTGTTGGCCTCCATTTGGCTGTTGGGCGGCGAAGGCGGCGGGCCAGCGCCAAAGTAGAGGGCTGCCGCCGATGAAGGTGAAATCGAGGCTGGCGACATCGAGGCAGAGCTGGAGAACTTCCTGCTCAGATTGATGGCGGCCTCCGGATTCATGGCCTCAGCGCTCTGAGGCGGTATGTAGGGCGGCGAGCTCTCACTTTTGGGCGTCAGCAGATCCCGCTTGACCGACAGATCCAAGGGTTGATCCTCGCGAGAAACCTGGGAGGTTTGAGCTTCGCTGCTGGCGGCCACCGGTGTGGTTTGAATGCTCTGCATCTTTCGCTCGCGCGATCGGTTATTCTGGAACCAGACCTGGACCACGCGCGGATCGAGCTGCAGGCGAGCGGCTATCATCCGGAACTCATCACGGCTGGGTCGCGAGTTCAGGGCGTAGTGCTGCTTCAACTGCTGCTGCTGCTCCTCGTTGATGGCCGTTCGCACGCGCACCTTGCGCTCGCCGCTCTCCTGTCGCGGCTCCTCCTCCATCTCCTCGTCCTCGTCGTCTTCTTCGCTAGCGGAGGGCAGCACAAAGGACGTGTTCTGGTGCTGCAGTTGCTGCTGCTGCTGCTGTTGCTGATGGAAATGCTGCTCCAGCTCCTCCTTGATCAGGCCACACAGCACCTTCTCGTGCTGCACCAGCTCTGTGGGGTGATTGAACTGCTTGGAACAGCGACTGCAGCGCAGATCGGCGGGTTGCTCGAGTTGGGAGGCTTCCTCAACAGAGGACTGTGGCTCTACCTCTTCTACGGACAGCGGTTCCTGTTCCTGCTCCTGCTTGATGACCTGCGGCGAAGCGGGATCACTCTCCGGAGCTGGAGAGGCTTCCCTGCTGGGTTCCTGCTTGATGGAAGCAGCTGCCTCCTCTTGGATTTCGGCAGTGGGCGCCCTTGGCTCCTTGGCCTCCGAATCATCGATGTCCATGACCAGCTTGGGTTCATCGGGAGTCTCCTCCTCTGGTTCGCGCTCCTCCTGCTCTAGCTCCTGCTGCTGCTGCTGCTGGTGCTGGTGTTGCTGCTCCTGCTCCTCCCTCTGCTGCTGACCTGCAGCCGTGAGTTGCAGCAGCCGCTGGATGCTGTAGGGATGTACGCGAGGATCCAGAGCGGCGGCAGCCATGAAGGGATTGGGGAAAGCAAGCAGAGCCGCATTCATGTAGTTCGTGGGATGGAAGGGTTGGAAGGGCGTGGCAGCCGCATTTCCCGCCTGTCCTTGAGCATCGCTGGCAAAGTAGATCATGGGATTGGGCAGTCCCTGCAGTCCCTGCGATTGTTGCTCCTGCTGCATCTTTCCCTTGAGGCCCTGATCCGAGGGCGAGCGACGAGCTGCGCCGCCTCCAGAGCCGGGACTCTTCTCCAGTCGCTTGAGCAGGGCCCGGTTGTTGTTCAGCTTGAGGCCCATGCTGATGCACTTCTTGGACGTCATGTGGGAGGAGAAGCTGCCCGAGTGGGAGAAGCGCTTGCCGCAGTTGTCGCAGCCAAAGGGCTTTTCCCCGGAATGGATCCGGACATGTTCCTTGAGGTGGTGCTTGAATTTGAAGGCCTTGTCGCACTCCTTGCACTTGAACTTCCGCAGCAGAGCGCTCTCATCATGGCTGATCATGTGTCGCTGCAGGCGGTACACATTCGCGAACGCCTTCTGGCAGATCCGGCAGGTCTGGAAAGGAGGTAAAAATTCATAATTTTATTATTATTTAAATTTAAAAAACGAGAAAGAAAGCTAACTTCGGTAAACCGAAACCTTAAAACCGTAATTCTAGAACCATAAAAAACTGCTATATCTCAAAACTTATAGAAATACGTTGAAAAACAGAGAAGTTAAAATTTTTTTTGCATTAATTTCGCCTTCATTCCTATGGCAGCTATAGGATGTAGTAGTCCGATTTCGGTCGTTCCGACATATATACTGCGTGCTAAAGAAATAAGACTATGCTGAAAATTTCAGCTCGATAGCTCAAAAACTGAGAGACTAGTTCGCGTAGAAACCGAAAGACGGACAGACGGACACACGGACATGTCTAGATCGACTCGGCTGGTGATGCTGATCAAGAATATATATATCTTATGGGGTCGGAGATGCCTCCTTCACTGCGTTGCAAATATCATGGCAAAATTATAATACCCTCTGCAAGGGTATAAAAATTAGCGATATTTAAAAAATAACTCGTTGGTCGTCCCATCCCTAACGCCCTTCTTGACAGCTTTCCTATCACTATTCTCTCATTCTACGTTCTTCTCTATGAAACAAAACAAGCGAAAACAGTTACCTCTATCAACTGCGACGCCAGCAGCGTCGCCGCAGCAGCTGACATTCTGCCCGTGTTGTTATTGTTGTCTCTGCTTGATTTTTGGGGCCACGCAGAGCGAACAAAAAAAAAAGAAACGAACACCAACGCACAGGTAATAAAAATTGTTTAAAACAACAAGCGCGCGTATTTATTTGTTTTAAATTTAACGGCTTTCTAATTTGTTTCAAGGCAAGAAGAACGAGACCACAAAGCGGGCCAAATCAAAAGCGACCGCCGAAGACGATCCATTTTTTGTGTGCGCTGTTTTCCCAGTCGTAAATGCAGACTTTTTGTGATATTTTGAAACTTTGTGATGCCGGAGATTTTGCACTGCAAAACGTTTTTGAATTCGAGCGCCGTAAAACGCAATAAAAACACGCGAAAACTTCAATTAAAATGGAAATTAAATAAGACGCGCGGAGAGCGTAGAGCGAAACGCGAGCGCGGTGAGCAACAGCGAAGAATGAAATGAAAGCGGAGAGACGAAGAGTGTGTGGTGGCAGAGCGACAGAGATGGCTATAGTTCCACTTCCAGCGAAGGTGGAGTGGCGGCAACAGCAATAACAATGCAAGGTGAACAGGAAGAAGAGCACAAAAAGACCCCACAGCGAGAGACAGACAGAGAGAGAACGCGGGCAAGAAAGAGTGTGGTGGGGTCAGAAAGAGAACACAAGCTGCGCTCAGCTGTGGGATCCCAATAAAAATTAAACTTCAATTGGAAAATTGCGACAAAAAAAGAAAACGAAAACTAAGCCAAACAATCAACAAAGGCCTAAAATAAACAGAATGCAACAGCGGCGGGTCGGGCGCCCATCAGATCACATCAAATGTTTCAACAGCTGATGCTAATCAAATCTTTTTGTTTGTGCTTTGATTTTGATTTGTTTGGCAACAAATTGAACGCATCAAATGTGCAGCCCCCCTCTCTCTCTCCGGTACTTTCGTTTAAAGGTGCAGCGCGGTGCAAAGTGAAAATGAAAGGGAAAGTGGAGCCATTTCCACTTAGCGGTCGCGTTGAGAGATTTGCGGCGCTTTCGGCGGACAGATGGCAACACGTGTTGTTATCCCCCTCCCACTCTGGCATTTCCCCACGGTTCATCTCTCTTTCTATCGCTCGACGCGTGTGTGCGGGTGTGTGAGTGTTGTTTACCGTTCAGGCGTTGAACTTTCCATTTATTGTCGTCTCACCTTCGCTTCCATCGGCTTGCAACGCAAACAAATAATATTTGTTATTGTTGCCAAAGTTCACGACACTGGGCGATCGTTATCATAATTAATAAGAAGCTGCTATTTGCTTGACCTGAACTGTATGCGTCAACAGGGACAGTGGAACTGGAACGGAACGTCACCGGGACAGTGGAACTACGAGGACATTTTTCAAAGGTAAAATAAATGTAACTCTTTAAAAATGGAGCTAGTTCTTGAATTTAAAAATTATTTTAAATTAATTTAGTAGTTGTATTGTTTTTAGAATATAAAATTAAAAAAAACTATTTACAGGCTTCACTGTACCACTTTGTGGACGTTGACGCCTCATTGCCGGTTAACTCATGAATTTCAATTAACGCGCATTGCGCTATTAGTCATTATCATCAACGCATAACCAATTTACACTCGAGATGAGATCACAAATTCCCCGTCGAAACTGAGGAAAAAGCAACAAAAACTCGAAAACTATTATTATGTATTGTAATTAGTTTGGTTCGACAACGTGACACCGTGTTTATTGTTTTTAGCTTGCGGGGAAAAATAATACATTTATAGCCATCCTAATTTGTTTGTACTGCTGCTGCTGCTGCTAAAAAACAAACGGACGGGAAAAAATGCTTTTCCCCCCATCGTTTCGACAGCCATAACAATTTCCGTTTCCGTTAGGAAACTCAATTTCAATTTCCAATTCGAATGGAAACTCAAATTCCAATGTTATTTTACCTGCCACGCTGGATGCAGCCAACTGGTGACGTCAGTCCTACTCCCCAAAATGACAAAAGTCAACAGTAAAAACAGCCGCGGCCATTTGCCAGCCGGCCAGGTGAGCGAGTGAGCTGCAGCATGGCCACCTGTTGTTGGCTCACTCCCTCTCACTTACACAGGCGCACTGGCAACGAAAAACCCGTTATCTCCGCAGCCATCACCATGGCGTGCGGAGTCAGTCGCTCTCTTCGTCCCGCTCTGCCTCACCGCATAAGCATAAGCACTCTCTACGCTTAATCAGGTTGTCGGTATGCGATTGTCGGTTGTAAACCGCAGCGATTACGCCTACCTAGAATCGTAGAACCGTACAAACGCAGAACGCTACGCTTACAGTGGTAACTAGGGAACAGGGAACTAGATTGGGAATTTGTTCCAACAATTAATTACTTACATATGTGAGAAAAGGGGATCAAAAAATTACAGTGTCTAGGAATATTTAAAAAACTATGCTTCTTTAATTACAGATTCTATAGTAAGTCTTCATTTAACTAATTTGAAAAATTGGTAAAAACTATTACCAAAACTTCGACTATCGAGTATCGAGTGACCACTGTAGACACCTCACAGAGCGGACATTAAACCGCCGCTCACAATGGTCGCGCTTTGTTGTCGTGGTCGTCGTCGTCGGCGTTATCAATTAAATGTAAAGCGAGGCGCAGCGCAAACGAAATGGAAATGAAAATGGCAGCCGTGAGATACGCCACAGATACACCACTCACACAGATACTCCACAGGCACACACACACACACACATACACTGGAATCCAAAGTGCACACGTTTACAAAAGGTGAGTTCCATTTGTTATTTGTTGATGCGTCAGCCGGATTCTTCTTATGCGCTTTTGTTGCTGCTGTAGTTATTATTATATTTGCGATGAACTGACAGCGGAAATGCCAATTGAAGCTACCTTTTAACAAAAGCCCCACGAAGACGTCCGTCAACCGGGGGGTTAACTGGCGGACAGAACCCCGGATAAACGGACAGACGGACAGAGAGACGACGGTGTGCATGACTCAAGTGTTTTTCAGGGGAGAAGCCACTTCCACTTGAGCTAAAGTTGAAAATTGATTGATTCCCCTGAAGAGCATGGGCCATTGGCGCACATGGAATCCAGCAAGCAGCTAACCACTCGAGTGGCCAAAGGTACAGTCTAACCTCTGTGGCATTAGCGTCGATAAGCCACGCACACGCTCCCCTTCTTTGCCACATGTTGCTAGCAGCTTAATTAATTAAATTTCATCTGAACTGTACGAAATGAAAGAGCAGGAGGAGAAGGCCTCAGCTTTGGCAGAGTACACGCGAAGAAAGTCTGTTTAGCTTCTGTTGTTAACTTTTTTAAAACTTTCTATTGATCCTGTTGTAAATATTATCCAAATGTGCAACTGATTTTATATTTACCTCTATAACAACTAGATTATCCAAATACTGTTTAAGGGGATTATTGGTATAAATATAATGATATTGTTGAAGAATTTGGGTTCTTTTTTTTTTTGTGATTTGACAGTCGATATACAATAATTTCGATAAATAAAAATATCCTAGATATCCATTCTTATTTTCTTAGGTATTACAAGTATCTTTCCATAAATAAAAAAATCCCAGATATCCATTCTAATTTTCTTAGGTATTACAAGTTATATCTTATCTTTTTAATGCCTATTTGAACTAAGTCACTTATTCCTATTGTGTATCTTGGTATCTGTTTGAGCATCCGCACTTTACATTTTTCTGCAATATTTTCTTACGTGTACTTTCCTTGTTCCACCTTAAAATCGACGTTCGAAGTTCCAAGAATATTCGGGGTAATTTCAATGCTGATAAGACCCCTCACTATCGCTTACTCAATCGATTCGAAAGAGGCGCGTGTGCGCGTAAACAAGCTGAAAGCAGATCAGGGCCGGGAACTGGACTTAAACTGGGAACTGTGCTGGTGCTGGTGCTGGGATTCCGGATTAGCCAGTGTGAAAACAATACCTAAGCCCTGCTCTATCTCCCGACTTTACTTGCTTGATCAGGTGAGCTCGTAAGTAAATATTATTTTCGGTACACGCGTATTTGAAAAGTCAACGGGATGTCGCCGAGTTATCAGTCCCGAAAATTCAGCCGGAAACTAGTGGTGATAGTCATTTTCTGGACCACACACATGGCTCCGGCTTCAAAGCGCTCGTCATGTTAAATTGTACTGGACATTGCATTTTGGCCTGTTTAAATTGCAGGCGACAAGCCTTTGGCTATAATTATAGCCACGCTTCGTAGGTGGGCCTGAAACGGCCAGAAACGCCCGCAGCCGCCGCCCAACTAATAGACAAATCAAACGAACGAGGCCCACTCGAACGTAGACACATATGTGTGTCTATATAGACCAAGATAATGTCTCGGCGGAGACAGAGAGCTAATTTGTGAACGTATCTCACGATTTGCCGGGGCCAAAATGCTTTATGCAGTGAGTGACATGGGAATTTGGCCATAATAGCGCACATAATTGGCCGTAAAAGATGATCGACCAAAGGGAGATCGGTCGGCTTTCAAAGTGACAACACCAAAGGCGAGCAAACAATGTTGACAAAATGCCGACCGATGTCACGGTGGAGAATAATGTGCATGGATACAGTGGGGTTAAAAAATATATAGATTTTGGTAAACTAGAATTGGTAATTTAGGAATTGTAATTTGAATATTAATAAGTTAAGTTTAAGTTAAGTTTGTCATCATGCAATCGATGGCCGATGAATTATAATTAGAATATCAATCATCTTTAATCGATAAATATGCGATATTATTTAACTTTCAATTTCAACAATTAATTCGATATTTCAGATTTTATTTATTATCTTGATCGTTTTATTTATTATTAATTTAGAACTGAATAATCCCTTTTCCATATAAATTACCTTTCGAACATTTCAATATTCACTTTGAAACTGTTGAATCGATAACCCTTGAACTCAAAACGATTAACTCGATAACTGACTCATTTCGATGGAATAAAAGCACAATTTTGAAACGCACTGTAGCAGGAGCAAAAAATATGTGGACATGGATGTCTATATAGTATCTATTAGATATAGAGAAGCGCACCTGTCGCCTGACGAAATGCGTAAACAAAAATAACAACAAGCGACATGCTCAAAGTTTTGTGTGTGTGCTTCTGTTTTTCTTTTATTCTATTTTATTCTTTTTGAGGTCAGCTAGCAGAGAAAAAAATAATAATATTAACGACGCCACAAAGAAATGTTTAGCGCAAAAAGATGAAACGAAAGAGAGATCGTGAGAGGGAGCCAGTGAAAAATACGGCGAACATAATGATGTCTGATCTAACTGTTTTATAGCGAAATACGCGACCCAATTTTATTCGCTTATCGCGGCCGCAGCTGCCACCGCAAAGAAAAATAGAAAAGTATAACTGATTAGGGTTTATTTCAAATGAATGAATCCCCACAGACTCGAGACTCGGGCCATTGACGTACCTTGCCGGAGACAGAGACAGAACTAATTGTAGTACCTCGTGGAATCGTGATCGGCGGAGATCACTTGGGGTTATCTGCGCCGATCCACCACCGATCCTGGGAAGGGAAAGCCAGCCTGATAAGTGTGAGGTGGAGAGCTCAAGTCCGGACTTCGGCTCGGTTAATTTATTGCTAAAAGCTAGAACAATGGGCGTGTGTGAGTGTGGGTTACGTCGGCGGCGGGTTCATTAACTTTCATCGCTCCGCACGATCATCTGCATTAATTCCCATCGGGGGAAATTGATTAACACGCGCATTTAACAGGAAAATACTTTTATCCACTGCCGCATTTCTCAATATTTTATGCGTTTCGTTTCGGTTTGCTTTTGTGCAGAAAACACAAAATACACTCGAGAGTGTCTGGGATTTAAAATTATTAATTTTCCATAAATCATCTAGCGTGTTGGAAATTCTCTTTTGATTCTTTTTCATTCGCCAGCGGCCAACGCAGCAGCGACAAATCAAATTTAATTGTTTATAAATAAAACGTTTTTCTCAATGATGCCAACGCTGCCCTGATTTTTCCACGGACGGAGAGACCTGCGCGAAAATTAGTTGCGTATTAGGCAAACATAAATTAGGCGACGCCGCGGTATAAATTAAATTTATCACTTTTGATAAAAGCCTCGCAGCAGCAGATTCTTCAGGAAATTAAAGAAACGTGTCGGCGGTCTAAAAATTATGATTCTCTCTCTAAGGCTAAGAGCTGGCTAGCAGCTGTCATGCTCAATTTTATACATATTACAATAATATTTTTTGGTTTTTATCAAAAACTGATTCATTGGAATTGGTTTTTTTGTTGTTGTTATCTTCCAGTGAAATTTTAAATGTTTTTGTGTAATGCGGAACTCTTATCACATTTAGCTGGAATTGTTATTAATATTCAACGAAGCAAGCTCATGTAGAATATTAATCGTTCATTTTAAGTCTGTTTTTTCTGGAACTAACTTAATATATTGAAGCTTCTTTCTATTAACTTTTTTTTATTTAGATCAGTTTTAAGTTAGAATTATCTTTAAATTATATGGCTTCTGGTAAATTTTTTAATTCCAAATAAACAACTTCTAGTAAAAAAAACCTTTATTTTCTTGTTAATATGATTTTAATAAGCCTTGTATTTATTTTCCTTATCATCTTTGCCTCTCAACAAGTTCTAGTTCCAACTATAGTTTTCTCGACTCTCAACAATTTCCATAAAAAACCATTTACAACTGCAATTCTAAACTTCTCCAGTAAATCTCCGGTGGAGTCATCTTCAAGTGCAATCTCCTCTCACAATCACACGACTGTCCAATGAAATTTCAAGCCCTACCAAGTACTATTACTTTCTTCTCATCCCACCGCCCTTTTCTATTCCCTTTCTCCCCTTAGAGGAGAGCTCAACATTTCTCATTAAACATATCAAGTAACAACCGCACAATAAACGTCACAAGTGAAAAAACCCACGGGACTCGGGCTCGCTGAGGGCCGGGAAATCGTCTGAGGAATTTCCATGTGAGAAACGGAGCCACATAATTTATGGCCCTCACGGTGAAAGTTGATATAAATCTCAGGAGTAACTTAAAAATGAAAAAAAAAAACGAAAATGAACCAAGAACAAGAAGTTTAAATTGTAGCCAGAGTCTGACATGTGGAAAAGGGCAGGTGTAATCTGGGGGAAATCCAGAAAAAATCAGGAGGGGATATCCTCAAGGAAACAGGAACTGCTCTCTACAATGATGATGATGATGATGTGTTTAGGGGAGTGGGAACCATAAAAAATTATCTACAGACAGTTGGGTTTCCTTTTTTAGTTCGAGGTTTTGAAGTGGAAATGGAGAGAGTTCAATGCTGAGTGAACTAATTATTTTTTCAACTAATGATAATCACTTAAAGGAAGATTTTGTAGGAGAAGTATGTAACTAGTATAGAAAACTCCCATTCTAAAGGAATTATTTATTATTCAAACTAATTGTAATCATTTGCACATTTTATTTAAAACTCCCTGACAATAATTTGTGACTTTTGCATTGAGAAAGTTTTATAATTTGTTCGCTTTAATTGCAAATAATTTTTAAACTTTTAACAGCCAGCGCAGAGTCAACCCTTTAACCCTTGACCTTACGGTGTCCGCAGTAATACTTGTACATACGAAAAAAATACATTTAAAAGTGGGGAAAACAACACGGGAAAACGACAGGAGAAGGGTTAAATAAATTGCTATTAATTTTTCACTCGCTCCGTTCGTCAAGCGGCAGTGGCGGCGGCGCCGCAAAGACGACCCAGGACTCGCGCAGGACTCTGGACTCTACACCTAAAGTGCATATAATTTTTCAATTTGAATTGTCTGCTCCTCGCTCCTCGTTTTCCGCTCCCATTTTGTGGCGGGTCGAAAGGTGGCAACCGGAAGCTGGGCAAGCCGAAAGCCAAACCCGCCAAATGAGTTGTGGCCAAAAAGTTGCAGCCATGTGTGTGTGTGTTTTTTTTGTGCAGTTAAGCAAATATTTAATTGCTGCACTTTTTCTGCTGAAAGTTTGCCAGGACCTCCTTTTTTGTGGCCCATAATTTATGGCCTGCCATTTGGACTCGTTCCCCTTTGGTTAATGATGTTGACCTTAACAACAAATGTTAAATGTTGCATCAACAATGTTGGCCACCAATACGGATTGATATCCCCCCCTTGTCCCGGCTGTCTTTACCCTGTCAACGCCTGCGGCCGCCTCGTTGGCCATTTTAATGCCTTTTCAATAAAAGTGGCAGCCAGAACGAGTGAAATTCCCATTTTGTTGCCTACTTTTGTGAGCCGGCAGCCTGATTTCCATAATGAGCATCGTCGTTCGCATTATTGTTATTTCTGGCAGCGTTTTTGTTTGCCGCATAATTAATTGTTTTCACACATAATAATTTAATACGGGGCGAACACGTGTAAAAGCCAATGGCCAACAATATTAAATAAATGCAATGTGCCACATCAATTATAATTGGTTTGTTCGAAGTTTTTTTCGGTGGGAAAAGAGAAGAGAATGCAGTTTGCAGTTTGCATTTTGCATTTTGCCTCTTGCCATGTGTCAATTGTGGCTGTTGTTGCCATTTTTGGTCCCATTCGCATATGTTTAAATGTTTAAATGTCATTAACAAAGCCGTAAATTATATGCAACCGAAAAGTGGCGATTTCCCCCGAAGTGCAAAAAAGGTGACGGCGGGATGGGGGCTTATGTGGAGTTTGCAACTCATTAACCTGCTGGGCTTCAACGCTCGAGTTGGCCAACTTTATTAGCTTTTTTGCGAGACTGGCAATCATCGCAGCTTAGGTAAATATTAATAACGACGGACAGCGGTCCAGAAAAAGTCAAAACAAGTAACAGGAACAGGGAGAGTACAGTGGAAGATACTCATAAAGAACTGAATGTGGATGAGGTATAACAATAAGTAAGGAAGAAAGGTACTTGTTAGTAAAGTTTGATTATAACATAGAGCTTAAAAAATCCTTGTTCTAGAAAGTTAATCTAATTAAATAATAAAAATAATATTTTACATATTTTTTTATATTTTTTAAAAGGACTCATATAAGTAGTTCCAACTATAGATTTTATATTTCAATGGCATTTATAAACATTTGCCAATAGGAAATATTAAAAAACTATTAAATTATCCATAAAAGGCTACAAAAAAACTGAAAATTGTATATAGAAAGTATGCAAGTAATTAAACTCTGCATGTTCCGGTATCTATTAACTTTATTATATATTTATTACTAGTAATATTTCTTCTAAATGCTGCATCCACTGTATCACGGAAAAATCAGAAATCTCATCTCATATTTTGTTTTTGGGCTTCGGGGATGGTGTCAAACTTTTTCATTTCACTTGCTGTGCCCCTCATATATGGAGAAGGTAAAAAAGATGCGCTCTCCACCTACCATTCCCCCCCCAAAAAAAAACAGCCTCCACAGAAAAAACAACAACAAACTAGCCATATGAATTTATGACCAACGAAAGATTGGGGGGAAAAGTTGGAAGAGGGAATGGGTATATTTTTCGGGGGGGAGAATGCAACAAAATTATAATTTATGTGGCTTTAATAGCCGCTGGATAGCTCCAAGGTGAACCAGAACCACACTTTTTTCCCTTTTCCCTGCGACTTTCTCCTTATCGTCATGTGACGTCTGAGGCAGGCCCGAGAGCCTTCTTTCACATGAAGGAAAACCCCAGAAAGATGGCGACGAAGGCCAGGACAGGCTATGAGGAAAAACAAGTGTGTGTGTAAGGGTAGGGAGGGGGTGTGTGTGTAGGTGTTATCAGGTCGAGTTCCCTGCCTGTGGCAACATTTATTTTAATGCCTTATCACAACGGCAAGGCCTTAGAAAAAACACACAACAACACAACAACAACTGCACAATTGGAAGTTATGACAGTCTGCCTTCATATTTCTATATAAAATATATATATGTGTTACATACACTTTTTTTATGCCCTGGTTTCTGATAACACCCCCAATTGTTTTTCTCCGCCGTCGTCATTGGGGAATTTACGTTTTTACTATTTCTCCTTAGTGCTCGGTGAACGCCTACGTTTTATTTTTATGCCGTCCTTATCATAGTTTATTGTTGTTGCTGCCTGACAAGCGATAAAAAAAAAACAGAGAAAAAACCTCTGGTCGATCTTTAATTCTCTCAAATGCAGGCGATAATATATAAAACGGCCCCTGTGCCTGTTTCTTAAAGGTTTCTTCAACTCGTGTGTGTGTGTTGTGTCAACAGGAAATATGCATAAGGTTTTTGCTGAAATCTCGAGACTCGAGACTGGCAGTGGGATCGGATGGGATGGGGATTGGATTGGCTGGGATTGAATGCTGGGAGTACTTGTTATCGCCAAGACTGCTCGCTTCCCGTTAACCGCGAACAAAGCCCACGCATTGTGCTCAGCTCAACGTGATGTGTGTTCAAAGATCAAACTGAACATATAGCCCTCACTTTTTCCCCCTTCTTTTATGATTATGCATGAGTAACGATCCACGAACTTTAACACGTAAGACTCTGCGGAATAAGAACTCTGCTTATCAGGCTTCCAGGAATTTTTATCCTCTGACAGCATCATTTTGCAGGTTTAGTCACCGCTTCTCGAAGGGGGATTTGAACTCTGACTATCTTTGAGTGAGTAAAAGCATAAAAGTTCTTTGATTGCATTAAATATTTCTTTCTTTTTTAAATAAATTTGTTATCTTAAACTTTTGTATTTTGGAATACCTAGAAAGTTGTTATGTACTGTTTTCTTAGTATTTCTAATAAAAACATGTTGTTTACACCCCTTGGATTATCATTTTTGCTGGTGACTCATGGTTAAAACCATTTATTTATTTAAAAATCAAAAAAAGGCTTCCTTAAGAACCTTTTGTATTCATTATTCGAAGAGTTTTAAAAGGATTTTTATATTATGTGTTTTTATATACTTTCTGATTTAATTTTAAAAAATTGTAATATATATAAAGGTGACTCACCTGAGACACATTTTGCACCGCTGGCTGGCCACAGGGCGAGTGCAGCAGCTGGTGCTGCTCGAGCTGCTCCCGCGTGGCAAAGGCGGCCGTGCACTGCATGCAGGGATAGGCACCGCCCAATTCCCGATCCCCGGTGGTGGAGCCCGGACTGGAAGTGGAACGCGGCGCACTCAAATCCAGATCGTAGGCGGAATTGCTGCCCACGCTGCTGTTGCTGCCGGGAAGCTGAGGTGGCAGCAGTTGCTGCAAAGCCATCTGCTGCTGTTGCTGCTGATGCTGCTGCTGCTGCTGTTGGTGATGTTGCAGTTGCTGCTGTTGCTGTGGCGAACTGGAGCTGGCAGATCGGGCGGATTGCATGGCCAAGGCGGCGGCCATAAACTGGGCTTGCAGATGCGGCGGAAGCTGGGGCGTTCCATGGGGCAGGTGAGCAAACAAGTCGCTCGGCGGCATGGAGCCAGGTGAGCACATTGGTGACATCTTTGGCGTTGAACTGTTGTTGTTGTGGTTCTTGGCCAGCTCGCTGTTATTATTATTATTGTTACTGGAGTTGGTGTTGCTACTGTTGTGGGTACTGATGGTGTTATTGTTTGTGGTGTTGCTAGAGGCTTGGGGTGACTTGATGTACCGCCGACTGCTGCTGCCGCTCAGGTTGCTCTGCTCATCCTCGGCATCGCTCTCCGGCTGCGCAGCTCCGCAGTTCAGCTTATCGTGGGGATGCTCGCTGGCAATGTGCTCGCTGAGGCTCTGTGTTTGGAAATTAAAATTATATTTAAAATTATATATTTGCTAGGCCCTTTCTGTATTATTTTTCCAATATTTTTAAGTTCCATTAATTGCTTAATCTTGTAATAATCCCTTAAAACTCACCTGGAACTCTATGAAGCGTTTGTGGCACTGGGTGCACTTGACCAAGAAGGCATCCGCAGCCGGGCCTGGCTGTGCGATCTGGGCATCCTGGACCGAATTGCCCGGATTGCTGTGCTTCGGCGACTGGTTGTGGTGAAGCAGACTGGAGGCCAGCGAGGGAACTGTGGAGAGCAGAGAGGAAAACAAATTAACTGCCAGATCGTTTAAGAACCATAAAAATATGAGCAAAGGAACTTGAAAATGACTTGAAATGAGAAATTCAGAGTGTGAGTTGGGGGTTTAAGGTACTGCAGACTGCACAGAACGAAATTTTAGATATTCTTTGGGATTATATCCATATTTCTAGCATCAGAAAGGATAACTAAGATTTTGTAAAGGTTTTTAGTCTTTTAAACTATTTAAAGTAATATATTTTCATGATATGTTCCATCTCCTAATGGTTTCTTATTCAAGAACCAACTGATTCACACCAAATTTTAAGAGCAAACCTTATTTAAATGATCTGAATTATTGGTATTCTATATATTTCGATATTATACGCTCAAAATCGAAGTGATCTCATTTATATTTTTTTGAGTGCCTCCAAGGGCTGGTGGGATCGACTTAATTTCGTGGCAAATCAACTTCGCGGGCCTTCACGCAAGGCTGGAATCCATGGAGGCGATGATCTCATGGTTCCCCCAAACCACCGAAGAAACCAAAGGCACAGCGGAGAAGCCGAGGAATAAAAAAAGAAGCGGAGGAGGAATTAAAAAAGAACGCACACACTTGAGAGGCAGAAAGCAAGAAACAAGAAGAGTTGACTTAATCAGTTGAAAAAAGCGTTCAAGCATGGCTGCGCAGAAAGACAGAGAGCGAGCCAGAGAGGCAGGCAGCAGAAGATTTCTTTGTTCAGTCCCGAGGGTCACTCAATTGCCCTCTCTTTCTTGTATCTGTATCTGTATCTGTATCTGGCAAGTCTACCTCAGCTACTCCACAAAATGGAGTTTCTCTGTACACAGTTTGCTGCGTTTCTTTGGCTTCTTGCCGTCGAGTTCTCCTTCGTCCACACAAAGCGAGTCTTTGTTCTGATCGCTACCTTAATTTAAGCCAATTAACCGAGGCAACATCATCATCATCGAGCAGACGCTCGCATACGGGCTGTGGAATGAATGAACCCTGCTTCTACCTTTCGGCCACATCTGTATCTCGCGGTAACTGTATCTGTATCTGAGGGCTGTCGCTGCTTCAATCAAGCGCAATCTACAAAAGTTCATTGCACGTTTTCACTTTCGATAGTTGCAATCTCTCTCTGTCTTAATTGATTTCGATGCGGGTCCGATGCCGATCAAAAAGGGAATTTATATACAAAATTATATAGGAAATGCATAGGAAAATATATGTATATAGGCGACGTCGCACCTCCACGCCACTTAAGAAGCCATTAAAAGCCATTATAGGACAACAGCTGACACGCGCAGATAGCCTCTCCAGATCGAGTTCATAATTTCTGTTTCATTTAGAATTTATTTCACTCGCCCTGCCTAATGACATTTTTATTAAAAGTTGTAAAACGACAACACTTTTTTATGGCCCTACACACACACACGACTTTGTTTCATCAGCATAATATGCTTGAAAGGAAAATGCGCCTGAGGGGGAAAACAAAAAAAAAACACCGTGAAACTCAACAAGTGTGTCACCAGCTCATTTAGCTCAATCAATTTTTCATAACCGAGCTGAGAGCCGCGTGAGGAATTATTATTAACGCAATATCGGCCAGAGAATTCCCATTTTTACACTTTTTTTCTTCATTTATATGTATATATTTTTTATATTTTTCCCCTGGTCACGGCTGGTATTGAAATATTGAAAGTGTCCCGCAAATTAATTTCAATTTATGCGCGCAGACCAAAAAATGAAACGAAAAGGAATTTTCTTGTATTTGTTTCTACGGAACTTGAGCGTTATTTGTTGTATATTTTTTGTCACTGTTGGTCTCCGCTTTCAGTGGTGCCTTTCAACTATTTTGCGCTTAACGCGAACCAATTGAAGTTGATTGATAGTGTGTGTTAGGTGGGGCGAGGGGCAGGCACAAATCGGAAGAGAGACATTTAAATTGTTCAAAGGAAAAAAGGTATATTTTTAATCTAAAAAATATTTGGGCAAGAAGCGGAAGTTTTAGAAGATGAAATATGTACGAAAGGAAGCCATAAATATGGTATACTTGAAAAGCCTGCTTTTAATTGTTATAAAAGTTCCAGGTTTTATTGGTCTATTAAAATTATTATTAAATAGATAGAAAAAATATTTATTACATTCTAATACTTATAAAATAAGAAAGGGTGAGGTATGGGACAATTATAAGGAATTTAATCATCTAAAATAAAATATAGAGTAAAATAAATTTAATGAGGAAGAAAAAATTTAATGTTTAAAAATTTAATTATTAATTTAATATTTCAATAATAAAATTGCAGAACTCAACTGGATTACCTTTCGATTTAGAAAAGATTAGCCCCATAAATAATAATTAAATTGTTGTATCTAAAGCGAATAATAACAAAATATAGGCTGCTTTGACAGTTGCCAAAACTTTGATTGGGACCATATATTTTTTCGTTTTTATTTTTCATTCTTTCTACTAAGAAGGGGGATAGCTTGGGTAATATTTATGGGCGGCCGCACGTTTGCCAAAAACAAAAGCTGGCCGGTAAATCGCCAATCAAAAATCCGAGGCAAGCTTTCAACGCTGACCAAGGGAAATCTTCTGGAACGATGTCAAGTGGTGGTGTTGTTTTTCTTGTTGTTGTTGGTTCACCTGTGCGGTGGAAAACACGCGCACACGAAAATCTAGGGGAAACTAGAGGGAGTGGAGGGGTTGAACGGATGTGGGCGCTGAGGCGGCGGAGGGTCGAGAATATTATAAATAATACGTAGATGGGGCAGGCGGGCGTAAATCAATGGCAAAATAACGAAAGCGAAAGATACATTTGTATCTGTATCTGTAGCTGTAGCTGTATCAGATACAGCGGGAATATCGTATCTTTCTGTGGCACCCACTAATTTTATGTGCTTTTTTTATTGCCAACTTTTATTAGCCAGACATATTTCGACTAAGCCCGGCTAATGCAAATTTATTTATTTCTCTTTGCTGCTGCCTTTGCCTATTGCCTTGGTGTGTTTTGAAAATTATTTTCAGCATTTAATTTATGTTTAGCAGCGCCTTTTTCTCCCCTTCCTCCTCCCTCTTATTTTATTTTTTCCACCTGCCTTTTCTCACTGTCACTCGGTGTCCCAAAGTGTTTTTTAATATTTCACTGACAGCCGATTGTCACAACCTAAGCACGGGGGCGTCTATTTCCTTTTTTTTTTCTAATTTTTTCGGTTGGGAAACCCAAGTCGATGACAATTTCCTTTGCGGCGCGCAGGTGAGGGAATTTCTAGCTTAGCAATTTGCTGACGCAGTCTGCAGACAAATCGACGACAGGTGGCGCCTGGGGGGAGTCGCTGCTGCTGGCCGTTGCCTGATATTTAATGCAAATAAACATAAATTTTAAGCACTTAATTATAAACAGACAACGCGCGTTGCTATGCCCCGGTGGAGGGGAGCTGCACTCATTTGCAGTCAATGAACGTGGTTAGCATATTTATGAAATAAATATTCGCTTTCGAACGGGGCTGCAAATGAGCGAGTACACTTAGTACGGAGAGCTAGCTAATTACGACTGTGAAAAACGACACTATCAGACGCCAGTGGCAATTAATTTGGTAAATGAAAACCTGTGGGAAGGCGGCCGGCCTATGGTATTTGTATATCGTTATCGAATGCCACCAAGTTCGGATTACATACGTGCGAAAGTTTATAGTAAAAAACCTTCGCCCGCTAATGGAAATTGTTTCCGTGGAGGATCGGGTCTTGTTTCGGTCCGAGTTCGATCTCAAGTGGCCATCGAAGGGAACACACACATGTGAGTGGCATATGGAGTTGTCCTCGATAATCGCTCTAAATTTGGAATACTCTTTCGGGGACCTTCTACCTACAGATTGCTGCAGAGAGAGAAATTAACTAGGTCCTTGGGTGGTTAATAATTAACTAGGGATAATCATATCCTTTTCTAAAATATTCCAAAGCTTTATATATGGCTTTAATCATTCATAAAATATTTAAAAATATACATGAAATTGCATAAATCTTTAGGATTTCAGTAATAGAAATTATAAGTAGTTTTTAAATCACTTTTATAACGATTTCTTTGTTTATTCTTTTTCTTACATAAGTAAATAATATTATACAAATAAATATTCCTAAATATTCTTCTTTAAATTCAACTTGAATTCTTCGAAAACTCTCACATTTTCTCACTGTGCCACACCTTTGCCCTGGTCTACTCTCCACTGTTTTCCAAATGGGCACAAAGGTGGCCGTGCTTGCCCCTCAAGTGGCGATGCAAAGGTGCAGATTCGAAGCCAGACGACGGAGAGATCCTATAAATAGAGTTCTTTTCGAGCGGGGAGAGATGCATTTCTGCCGTTTTCTGCCCTTTGCGTTTATTTGTTTGTTCAGCAAGCTGATGCTGCGTTGGCTGCAGGCTGCCTGCTGCATGCTGCATGCTGCAGCGTTGCACGTTGCACGTTGAACGTTACTGGCAGCAGCCACGTTTATTTTATTTGTAGCATTTTGCTTTGCTGAGTGTGAAATTTTAATAGCCAAGCGAGCCGTGTCCGTGTTCGTGTCCCTGTCCCTGTCCATTTTTTTTCCCTCTCCATCAGATATAGGATGCATTTTTGAGGCAGGGCATGGCACGGCAGGGAAAAACATATGTGTCCCGGGGGCGCAAAACTATTTCTGCGATTTACCTTGAAAAAATATACGCAGAAAAACGTGTGTGATGTCGGCGGGGTGTGGGCGTTCTTTGGGTTTTTGAAATTGGAGTTGGCGAGCAGCAAAGCAATTAGAGAAATGTGCCTAGCACAGAAAATGTGGAGTAGATGCATGCATGGAACTCCAAAAGATACCAGAGCCCCATAAGATACTCTTTCAAAAGGCAAGCAATTAAGAAAATATGCCAAGAAGAGAGGTGTTCGAAGTAAAGGAAATATGGAAGCAATTCCTGTCTTAGCCATAAGATACTTTCCATTTATATCTGTGAACTATTTATATAGATACTACAGGAGATACTTTCTCAAACTTTAAAAGGTTTAAGTTTTATATACCCCGTTTGAAATAAATCAAAAAATTACAATTAAATTTAAAACTTTTTCAACCCCCACATAAAAAAAATACATTTCTTGGAACCATAAATTTATATAGTTTACTGTAAGAGAACTTCGATATGCATTTTAAGAGTCAAGTCAATAAATAATATGACACTTTTGAGTTTCAAGTATATTTTTTAACGATAGTTTTCCAAGAACTAAATGCAAAGAGTGCTTTCATAAAAATAAGTCAAATATTTCTCATACAAATATAGTTTATTATTTTATATCTAAGAAACTTGATTGAGAAATACATAAAACAAGTTTTGGTAATATTTTCTTCAACAAGAAAGTTAAAATAAATCAGCAAAGAAATAAGACCCTGTTCTTCATCCACCTAGTTCTCCAAAATCCCTCTTATTTAAAACTTTGGCTCTTCATTAAACCGAAATATATGTAACCAGAGCTCAGCTTAACTTGGCTAATTGATATTCACTTCGTTCTCAGTGCGAGTATAAATTTTCCAACCAATCGCTGAAAAAACGCGAAGAAAAAAGGGCTCGAAACAAAAGCGCAGCATCGAATGCAATTGAAACTTTTTCTGCCGCTGCTGCGCCGCAGCCACAATAGAGCTGTTGACTATTTTTGTTTATTTAAAAACTTTTTAACAATTATTGTGCAATTGTGCGAAATTTATTGCAATTGAACGCCAATCAGAGTGGGAGTTGGACTGCCTTTGCGCTGCCTTTTTCAACGTTAACCAAAATCGTTTACATGTTAAATTGTGCCTGCTGGAGGAGTGGGACTGAGGAGCCACCTCTTTTGGCGCTGCAATTTTGCCAGGCCCTTTGGCAACACCTTTTTTTCGGCCAAAAGGGGTTAGGGCTGGGCTGGTGCTGCACCCTTTTGTTTGCGCCGATTTTTTGGCACTTTTTTGTTCAGGTTCGGGGGTAGCAAGCAGCAACAGAATCGTTGTCTCGTGGAGTTGGGCATTAAATAAATAAGAAAAAATATTCACAAAAAAATGCAGAGAAAAGGCAGCGGCAGCAGGTCCCAGCAGAACATTCCGTGCAATTTTCACTTTACAACTGTTTCAAAGTTATCTTTGTTTCAATTGTGTGCACAGTACAAAAAAGGGAGCAGCAAAAAATATTGGCAAACAATTTACTTTTGAGCAGAAGCGCCAAATAAAAGTAAAAATGTGGCAAATAATTTGCCCAAAGCTGCGGCAGGTTGAACACAACATACACACACACAGCCACACACAGGATATCAAAGAGGACTTTCCCCTCATTGATTTATTGTCTTTTTTGCTCTCTTTTTTTCCCGTCCTGGCAATTTAAAGCTGAAAGTCGGGAGAGAAAATGTGTTTATTTTTGGGGAAAAATAAACTCCAACTCCACTTGAGCTTAGGCTTGGCTTTATGCAGAAATTAATCATCTTTTGCTAGATAGTTTGGGGGCCAAGTTTGTTTAATTTCGATTACCAGAAGGAGCAGAGCTGGCGGGCGAGAGTCCTGTCACTCGTGAAGGCTGCAGAATGGGCTGGAGTTATAAATGGCGCTACAGACAAGGACCAGCATATAAAACTGATAGCCAACGACAGCGACCAACAATGATTAATTAGCCAAGTTTCCAAAGGGAGTATCTCTATAGTATATATCGGAATCGAATCGGAGTCAAATCGAATTGAAGATGCAAAAGTCAGATCCCAAAAATTCAATCCCGAAAGCAACATTGATGGGTGGAAATTAGCGCTGATTTAGGGGCCACGAGTCGGCTGATGGTCCATATACTGTATAGATAATTATAGCTGCCAAAGGGGGCGTTACCTAGTGTGTCTAGGTGATAACAGACGACAGGTTTGTCGCCTTGCCTTGGCGAAAATGTATTTGATTTACGGCATTTTGGAGCCGTTACGAAATGCGACACAACACACGCCGAAAATTAGTACACAGCTTTTCCAAAGATCTTCGCTCTCTCTTCACAATCGTAGGAAACAGTGAACAGAATTTCGTATGTTGCCGGCGATTAATATCCATCGCAGCAGCAGCTGCCCAGCGCCATCAAAAGTTGGCCAGGAAAGAAAAAAAAAAAGAAAATACTGAGCTATATATCTCGTGGGGCGCATCCACACAATATATAGAGTAGAGTATGTGGGCCAACCTGTGTGTTTCTGATCGATTAGCCAAACTATCTGTTCTTGTTCGAGGGCTTTTAGTTCCACCCACAGAAACAGAGCTGCTTAAATAGCCATAAATTATAATTTATGGGCGCTGCTCTGCGGTGTAGCCTCTTTTTTTCAGAACATGTGCAATTAATCCGTCTCTTTAGCGGACTTATCAATTGTCAGAGACGCCGGAGGAAAAATCGTGGGCGTTTTGAGTTGGGAGATTTCCCAGAGATTTTCCAGAGATTCTCTCCAGAGTAGCTTTAGCTTTCCCAATTCCAATTCCCCCAATTCTCGCTAAGCGTTTCCAATTAATTTCTGCTGCTGCTGTTAAATGCAAGGTGTGAGCGTCGATGAGCTCTGCCCACTGACAGTTTTACGATTATGCCTTGTTTACACTCACTCGTAGACACAAACCATATTGGCCATTAAGAACAGGTTTCTTGAAAGAGGTTCTCGCTTTTACCTGCGCATGCGGTTGCCTCGACTTTTAGGGGTAGCTGCTGCTACCTGTCGTTTCAAGTGGGAGGAGATTGTGCCAAGGCAAGGCACGGCACGGCAAGGTTGCCAACAAATCAAATTGAGATGTGGCTGCAATTGGTTGGGAATTTTACGTGCGAGTACGAGAGCCCCAGAGGCGCACTAACTACTAAGTATATTTTTCGTATCCCGCATGCAGTGATGCTGATCGAGCGCAAAGTTTCCGTAATTCGAAACCCAACGATCCTTCGTTTCTTATGTTTTTGTTTTTACTACAGTTTCTTTTTTTTTTCAGAGGTTTCAGAGGTAAAGACCACACATTGGGCTCTTAAGATGGCGGAGTGAGATAGATGGTTTCTTGGAAACTGGCAAGCTTGCATCCTAAAGATTCCCGCGCAAATCACACACTCGCATCGCACTTGAAGACTACTGAGCTCAATTGTTTACTGATAGCGATTTTGATTCGATTTCTGGATGAATCATACGTAGGATCGTCCGTGGGGAATCATTATTAGATCACTTACACTGCATGGTAAAGGCGGTGGATGGCATGCTCTGCTGTATGATGGTATCCTCTTGGCCGAAACGTGAAGACGACGGCGCCAAACAGGACAACATTTGGAATGCTTGTTGTGTATTGCTAACACTAGACCTTGGTTTCAGATTGTTTTCCTTTGATTTTCTATCGAATTTCGGGTTCTTTCCGGGGCTTTACAATTTAAATATATTTGTGGGGAAGAAAAGCACACGTTTGGGCGCCATTTGAGTACAAGGGCCTTGGGGTTTATGTCGTGGCGGCGTTTCGCAACATTGAAGCACAATTTATTATTATTATTTTTTTGGTTTCAAACACACTTGAGATTTGCTCGATGCGAGATATATTTGTTGTCTGCGTGATTTTACTGTTACTACTGCTCGAGAGCGACGCGTGTGCTGCCGTCGCGACGTCCAATTTCCAACTGATTCCCAAGTTCTGACTTTTCCCAGCATCTGAGGTTTCCGCTGCTTTCACCGCTGTCGCCGTCGCTGTCGTCGTCCTCGTATTCGTGTGACAGCGCGAGAGAGAGAGAGGGAGCGAAAGACTGACAGCGAGAGAGCGCCGGAGCCAATGTGTGCGTGTTTTTTTTTTCATTTTTGGTGAGGGTGTGTGTGCCGTTGCCACCACCAGCATAATATAGCGGTGTAACGGTTTTACCGTTGCTCGGTCCGATTGTATGTGTGTGCTGCCGAGGTGATTCGAGTGGGGTGTTAGTGGTGGTAGTGCCTGTCCCTCTCCAATTGGGAGAGCACTGGCTCTGTTAGCGGTCCGCTCTTTTAACAGAGTCCTGTTATTTTGCTATATCGTAAATGTTGAGGGGTAAGCAACGTAACGTAAGGGTGCCTTTTGCCTTTCACGTAAACATATGGCTGCGATATTTATTTATTACGAAGGGATTTAAATATATTAACATTTGCTCGAATTTGTATTTTATTGACCAAGCGACTTACGAACGTGCTTATTAATTATTTATTAAAATATTTGAGAGTTGGGGGAATTTTATTAAAGAGATTATTGAAATAAACTGAATTTCTGAATTGATTATACTAACAGTCTTATTTACTTTCAACTTTTTTATATTCCAGAAAATAAATTAAAATGGCTTGAGATTTATAAAAAAATAAATTCATTAATAGTTTTGTTCATACTTGGAATATAATAATAAAAAATTGCGAATCTATATATTATATATTATGGTAAAATTAAATGCAAAAAAAAAAAATATTATAAATAATAAAGACATCAGTACGTATGATTGATGTGCTTTAATTCCTTATACGTACTGTTGCTCTTTCTTTTAAATTCTGGCAGTAGCTTTTCGACTGAAAGAATTCGCGATTTCATTGATTTGTTTTTTCTAGGAACGAGGTAACAATTTTCTAAAACCAAATTCTAACTGGCCATGTGTACGAGTTTTGAAACCTAAATTAATTTTAAAAAAATACTATCATAGGCAAGTTAGTTAGATTTTCTTTTTTTTCTTTAAGAAAATCACCCTTTAAATGATCCTGTATCTATTGCTGAAATAGTAACTAATTTTTATTTTTTAATGCCATATAAATAATCAGTCAATTTTTGTTTAAATCAATGAAGTTTCCTTGGAAAATCCCCGTGGCGTGGGTTGAGTTTTGTGATTAATAAGCTATTTAAAAAAGCTTTCTGAACGGATTTCTTCTGGGAATTTTTGCGGTGCAAGATGAAGGGAACTTTTGTTTTCAAGGGAACCCCTTTATAACCCTTTCCTGTGCGCATATCACTGCGTTAACGGACAAAACTCATTTGCACTTGCGATTGCAAAATATTCACTGCTCTGCGCGATTGTGCCGGGGGATTTCCGAGTAAGAAATACCGAAATCGTTCCAAGATTGCCACACACATTAATGACATCGTTCGCCGATGGACGGCAAGTTCTCGAGAATGTCCATCAATGGACACGTCTAAAAACGACAGAAGAGCACTGAACAGCCCAGAAGCAAAGCATTTCTAACGAAGAGAGAAGAGAATGGGAGTGGTATGATTCTTCCGCTCCATCAACAAGTTGTGGGGTCTCTTCAGATGTTTCCTTATTCTTTGTGGATCTTTTTGGTACTCAAAATAAAGGCTGCAAATGTTCTAAAAAACTCTTGAGTGCACAGAAAGAATTATAATGCTAGAAAAAATGATTTTCATTCAAGAAACCTTTACAAATAATAAGCCAACTTAACTTTGGTTATTAGTTTTATTTAATATTGTGACCTTGCCTCGTTATGAATAATTAAAATACAATGTTCCTGTAAAAATAAGACTCTTGTGTTATTTATTAATAACTAAGAAATAGGTAAGAACTTTTCATAATTAAATGTGTATTTTTTGGCAGTAAATGTAGAATATTTTTGAATAGTACATTTGTACTACATTTACGTACATTTACGTTTATTTCTTAGATTTCCCAATTGGATCTTGTTTCAGACTAGTAAAAACCAAGCTAAATATTAAAGCCAGTTAGCCAATTTCAATTTATAATGTTAACTCAAATATTATTAGTTACAAAAAAACACAAAATATTCAAAAATTATCTTCGAAAAAGAGCAAAGGCAAAAAAGCAACTCAACCACATAATAAACAATTTGTACATTAATTTTTAATGCGGTTAACATGTGTTCCCCCTCTCCCTCGCTCACACACACGCTGGAACACTCACCGTGTGTGTTTGTAAGTGTAAAATAGGTGGAGCTTCATAATTTTCTCACTTGACGTGGCGGCGCGTTCGATGGACGCTCGAACGACGCGAGAGCAAGCGAGTGGGGGAGAGCGAGCGAGTGTGGCGAGCGAACGAGAGAGGGATACAAAGCGAGGGAGAGGCCGCTGTTTTTTGTTGTTGTTGCTGCCGCTGCTTTGTTTCGCCGTCGCATTCATTTTGTATGTTAATTAGTTGCCTGTTCTGTGTGTGTGTGTGCACACTCTCCTTATATGTGTGTGAGACGTGGGTGTTTAATGAGCGGCAATAAACGATAAACGAAAAACGAGGTGCGGTCTCTTCGGGAAAGGTGCGCCAGATTGGTCGCCCGCCACGTTTGCACCTGTTGCGCTCACACGATTGGTGGAGAGTTCGCCTATAGGTGAACGAAGGTGGGAGGGGGTTGTGGGGATAGGTTTGGAATTGGGAATTACGGAAAAATTTATCACGAAAGTATGTTAATTAGTAAAAAAAAAAAATTTATTAAATGGGATAGCCTTTAAAATGATCATTTTCCTTTAGGCTATTTTTTTTAAAAATTTTTTATTTAAATGAATAAGGTAATACATTAATGATATTAATATTTATTTATAAAGGCCAAAACGGGCAAAATCTTATTATAAAGATATTATTATTATTATTATATATTATAAATATATATTTTCTTAGTGCTTCTATCATCCAATATATTAATTTTTGGTACATTTATACTGGCATTGTGATTTTTAATGATCTAAAATTTAAATCAAGCTGTTATCCGAAGTAATATATTTAATTCTTAGTTCCAAACATTTATTGAGACTTACAAAAATGTATTAACCCGCAAGAATAAATTTCTAAGGGCTCAATGTTTATCCCTCCTGCATTTCTAAAGATCTTAATCGGCAGAAAAGTTATTATTCAAAAAGAAAACGTCATTGGTATTCGGATTGGGCAATTTCCCTGGCACTTCCTGTTCCCCCAGGAATGCCCTCATTAAGTGAGTAATTGACACATAACCAAATTATCGAAATATGCGAGTACAAAGACGCAAGTACCTTTAATTCTCAAG
This sequence comes from Drosophila tani, assembly GCA_008042535.1. NCBI lineage: Eukaryota > Metazoa > Arthropoda > Insecta > Diptera > Drosophilidae > Drosophila > Drosophila tani. Next base: position 241,897 of record VNJO01013280.1, read on the forward strand.
TCCCGCATTCGCTGCCAAGGACTTCTTCCCAGGCTCAGGCCACACCCACTGGAGGTTCTTCAATTTAAATTGAATCGATTCCTATTTCTCACTTCGATTTTCCATTCTTCCCGTCTCACCCACCACCACCTCTGCTGGTACCCACATAAAATATATATAAATACAGTTAGCTAAGTACTTTTGACTGAGAAATCAATTAATTTCACTTTACAATCGCCGAAAGTCGAAGGACCGCGTCCGCTAATGGTGGGAAAAACAGAGAGGCAATCCTTTTCAGGGGGTGAAGAGGGAACGTTATAGATCTCAGATCCTAGCTGGAGGGTCTCCAGATGGTATTGAATTGCATGCATGTTTCTCGTTTTTCCACAATTTTTAATTAGCAGTAAACTTTGCGCGGCCCCGAAAAACAAAAGGAGAAGCGAACCCGAGCCCGAACCCGAAACCAATTCGATTCGAAACCGAACCAAAAGTAATGACAGCATAAATACGGCGAGTAGTAGTGGTGGTTCTCTATATATTTTCTATATGCTGCTCATTGGGGTCGCCACAAAACATCGGACTCTCCGCTCTGAATCGAGATCTCAAGTGTTTCCCTGTTCTGCGGCCGCCATCGCCTCATTTCGTTTAACACTTTATGTGACAGTTAAGTGCGGGGAAAATGTCAAATTCCTCCTCATCTCCCGAAAAATGCATGTACAGCGGTCTAAGCGCTCCCCCTTCTGGAAAAGGGGGGAAAACAGTCAAGTGCTGGCTCGGCTTAGTGTGGGAAGATTTTCCCCCACAACGGAAAGTGTTTTAAAGTGCGGTTTCTGGTCGGTGTTCGTTGCACCCAATCAAAGCTACAAATGCTTATTTATCATTCGGGAAATTAATTGAAAATCATATAGAGAAAGGTCTACAAGTAAAGCTAAGTAAGGCAATTAATAAAAATGTTGGGGTTTGTGACTTCAACGCTGCAGAATATATATAAACAAATATATTAGTAGGTTCTCAGCACGTTGGGAAGCTCTATCTCTTATATACCATAGGTGTCTTTACGGACAGGCGGACAAACGAAGGTAAATATGTCAAAAATAAAAGACTTAGCTCTATTAGCTCTTATAGACCCTAAGATCCTTTCTTTTATACGAAGAGGCGGACAAACGAACAAACGGGCAGGCGGACAGGACATGAATATATGATTCTAAAGTCTTAATAATTATTTTCCCTATATTCTTAAAAAGTAATCATATTTATAAATTGTTTATAAACATCATTACTTATTTATTTACTTCGTAGTTTTATTAGGTTATTAATTGGCATTTTTATGAATCAATTCCACCCAATACCATAATTGACGGAAAATTAGTAGCCGTAGCCTGCCTTCTTGCTTGTTTTTCCTTCGCTGTCAAATCCCTTTTGCGGTTTGTCCTTAAAGTGTGCCCACATCAGCAACAACTGTTATCCTTGACAACCCTAACAGCATCATCATCCTCAACTTTGTCAGAGCAATGATCATCGTTATCTGTTTTCATAACTGTCAATTGTTGACTCTTGTATCGAACTGCATTTGAATGTCCCTCAGGCGTCAGGCCTCAAACCAATTTCCCTTATTTTTCATTCACCAAAAACAGCTGAAAAAGGTCCTTGTGCAAGAGAGAGAGACAGAAGGAAACATTTTGGCACGTGTGCGTTGTATGGCATTGATTTTGTGGTTCAGCCTTTTGTTTTCCCTAAGCAGCCTAACGGTTTACCTGAAAAATACAGAAAAATACTATAAAGTAATACCCTTGTAGGGCTGAAAATCTAAGGGGAGTGAGAGGGAAAACAGCCCGCATATTTAAGGGGAAAACTTTACCGTTTTCCAACTGCATTTCCACCGATCGCTCGGGGACACTACTTCAATTTTGTAATATAATATTTTGTAGACACTGTGTGTTTGCTCTGCATTCGAGGGAAATTAACGAAAATTGAAACAGATACTTGGGGGCGCACACGTCACGAAAATCACGCTCAGCTGAGCAAATACTTGAAGGTCCTTCAAATGGATGTAACATTAGCTGGAGCTGCTAAAAGGTTAAATACACTCTACACTCTATAGCCTACTCTGGCAGCCAATAAAAGAATATGCAGAGCTGAAATTGCTCGCTCGAGAGAGACAGAGGAGAGAATTGAAACAATATTTAAAGTATAAAAATAATAATAAATCCCATTTGGCCGCCGGCGGTCTGCGCAATGAAAACAATAACCAGCAGCCAAAGGATCAGGACACGCTCTCGCCAAAGTTTACCTTGATGCGGCCGCATCAGCGGACAAAGTGAACAAACAAATAAGCAAATGAACGCTCGCCGAAAAAGCACAATAATAAAAAATCTCAAAAAAAAATTGTAGCCGGGAAACGGGATTGCGGCACGCGTCTGGCGACCTACCACAGGACAGAAGGGGAAATCCAGGACGCCAGGACTCAGGTCTCGCCGAGCAGAGCAATCGAGCAGCAAAATCAAAGCAACTCCTGCCACGGCGCAGTGGGTAAAAGTGATTAAAAATAGGAAATTAAAAGGAATCACTAGGCATTAATTTATTTTAACTGTTTGAAGATTTTTTTCGATCAATTTCCAGTCATAAACACCTTTTTTTAAAGAAACATACCTTAAATTGATTAGTGATTAATTAATTTGTAATGAAATTGGAATAAACAGTCCACTTAAAATTACCAAGGATGAATTAAGTTACTTGTTAGATAAATGTTGAGTGAATGAATTTTCTTCAGCTTTCTAATTTTCTTAAACTCCAACTTCTCTTATTTTTATAACCCGAAATATTTTCTTATTACTTGAAATGGAGGGAAGGATAATGGAGTATCCTTAAACCACTGTGCATTGGCGGCAACCGGCAACTGGGCGAAAAAACAAGTTTCAGTCACCTTTTATTTTTTTTCTTGTGGCGATTGGTGGTGGATTCCCTGGTTTGGCAGTCAGACAGAAGACAAAAGTCAGTCACATGTGCAGAATCGCAGGGGTGAGCCGGGGCTTCGGCTTCCACCTTTCGTTGTTCTTTCACCTCAATTGCAGCAGTAAAGCGGGAAGGGGCTCTGGCATCGAGATCGCATTGTTGACATCATCGCGAAATCAGAGTTCTGCGGGGTAGTTTCTCCCCCATAAGGATCAGCCCTCATTTGGCCATTTGGCCTGCAGCGAGCGACGGCTGCTCGGCTGCTGCTGCTGCTACCTCAGTTTCAGTTCGGTTCGCTTTAGATTGTTGTAAGTAATCACCGTCATCATCATCATCAGCCTCATCGATGGGCGGGCGGGCCAGCCAAAAAATAAGGGGGTGGCGTCAAGGACAACTGGCGACATCATGTGCGTCATCGCAGCCGCCACGTTTACGTCCTACTCATTAGGTTGGCCAAAAGCGATTTCTATTCTACGTTTTTTTTTTGCGCCTTTGCGCTAGAAATTATTTTTGCGAAATTGCGCATTGCCTTCGTCCGTGGCGTGGGAAGTGGTTCCGTGGCCAGTGCATCCGGGGGTAGCTTTGGCACCTTTTCACTCCCCGCCGCCGCATTTGTGCACCTTTATCGCTCCTGGGCTCCGCGTGTGTGCGTGCTGAGATTTAATGATTAACGCTGGACCAACTGCCAAGCTGTCCACTTAAGGACTGCGAAAATAAAAACAAAAAATAAATGGCAGGATATGATAATGAAACGGGGCTGTGAAAAGAAACGATGCGAAAAATACCCAGGGATTTGAAAGAAAATTAAATATATATTTGAAGATGTTGCTAACTCAAAAAAAATTTTAAAAATAAATTTTTAAATTTTATTTTAAATAAAATATACAGCCAAATACCTATTATTAGTTTGCTATAATAATTAATATTGGTTTCTTGATCTTCAAAACGTTTCAATTCAGAAGAAATTCCCAGAATTTAAGCTAAATCCTTCGGGAATCAAGGCCAACACGAATATTAAAATAACACTATAAATTCTGCTATCTGATTTTTATTTATTTTCTATAACCAAGTCCAACCGCAACATCCCTTGAGAGTTGTGGTGACGCAAAACCTCTTGAAAGTCAAGGCAGATTTTTAATTGGAATTGGGTTATACATACATAGGTGATCGTGACACTCTAAGACTGAATGATCCCCTGAGGGTTTTATTGGAAGAACAAAGGGTATATAGTATTATTGATCAAAATCAGACTATCCAAAAAATATGAATAATGGTTTAGTTAATGGAAAACAAATGAAAGATAAATTGAAAATTATTTGTTTTATTTACGTAAGCTTTAATATGTTTTCTTTATTACATTGTAATGCCTCGACACTCTTCTGAAAGTAGTTATCTATTTACAACAAGACTAAACGTTTTATAGTGCAGTTTAAATTAAAAGTAATAGTCTTCCAATGAATAAATAATCCATTTAACCAGCGCATTTTATATTAAATGATATTTATTTGCCGCTAGCATTCCAGTTGATCCTTTATTCAGTGCCTCTGCCAGGGTATAAAAGCAATAAAAATAATTTTCATATGCACTCCGGTCTGTCTGTCTGATATAAAAGGTAAATAAATATACCGCGTCTGCTGGACGTTCTCTATCTGTGTTTATCTGCGTGTGTTTCCAAGCAGGGAGGTAGAACAGCATGTAAAGGGGGTCTGGTTCGGGGGGAAGGTAAGCCCCTGCAGCTGAGGCGACGCACGTTGGCAGCGGATGCTGGCCAAAGTGCCGGAAGTGAGGAAGTTGCGGCAAAGTATGCAATGAAATTCACTGTACGCTAAAAATATTGTTTTTTGATGGTCAAAAATGTTATTTAAAATTGTTCAACATTTTTCTTAATGCTAAGGATTAAAAACCATTTCTCTTAGATGCTTTTCTTAAATTTAAAAATGTAATAATTAGTCATTACTTAAGTATACGGGAATTTCTTCTTAAAATTGCATTTTATTTTCTTTGCAAAATAAAGAAATAAGTTAGAAACTTATTAGCGCTGAAATCCCATTAATTTTTGGCTTTGAAAATTATTTTAAATTTTTTCTTAATCAAATTGTGGGCTACATTTTCGAATTTCGCAGAAAGGACGACCTGTGATTTTAATAAACTTCTTTCTATACAGAGTATATTTTTTTCGAGTGCATCCCTGCTCAGCAGGAGCTATCGGAGCAGGGAGCTAAAAACCTGGCCTGATGATTAGTTTGGCATTCAAGGATTGCCCCGCATTTGGACAGCTTTCCGGCCCTGTCCGTTCTGTCCGCTGTTGGTTCCTTTCGCCGCCCGCATGTCAGCATTTCGCCGTGCGCTAATCTGTCACGCTCGGTGTGCCCCTCGCCTCACCTCACCTCCCTCCCCACCCTGGCAGGATGCACCCCTCCGGCATTGTTCCACCTTCGGATTTTGGATTTTTGGGCTTACCTGGGCACAGTGTCGTCTCGCTGATCAACCCTCTTCATTTACGGTTTAGCATAATGAAAAGTTGCCAACGGGCGACGGGGAGAGGGAAGCGAATGCAATTTGGGGTTGCAAAGCGATGCGATATAGCGACACCTTTGCCAAGGGGAGGAACTGAGAGCTCAGGGCCCCTGAAATGGGATATATTGGGTTATATGTTCGTATATATTCTTCGCTGGATATTTGGAACGCATGCCCGACGCACGCAGCACGACCAGCATTAATCCTTCTCTGCCGCTCCTGTCGCACTTTTCGCAATTGTTCAATTGTTCATGCCGCAGATTTATCCTGGGGGTAGACTATCACATTCCCCCGACCCTTTGAATATTAGGGCACATTTGTTGCCATATCGCAATTGTGATGAATTCCTTTTAATGCTGCTCAGTCGGGCCTTGTTTTTGAATTATGAGCTATATTCGTGGGCAAAGGTGTGTATATTGCACATGAGCCTAAAGTCAAGTGGGAAAGAGATGGAAATTAACAGGAAAATACTCTAGGATTTCTTTTTCAGTTAAAAGTTATTATTATGGTTTGCCATTTTATAAGAATTAAATTACATTGAATAAAATATCTATATATTCCCTTAAGATCCAAGAATTGCTTAATTGTTTTGAATAAATACGCTAGAGCCAAAATATTCCCCAACAAAGGTGAAAATACCCTTAGAAAACGATCACAAATCAGCTTGAAATTCATAGATACAATTGTATCTTGAGTGTGAGGTTTTTGTTGGTGCGTTTTTCCTGGCTCCTGGCTCCCCCTTTTGTTTCGCTCTCTACTTCCTCGTCCTCGTCCTGTGGCAGATTCAATCCTTTGACTTTGTTTTTGTTCCTGCTGGCTTCTCAAAATGCTGGCTGACAGATGGCATGTCCTGCAGCCGCCTCCTGTGGACTTCTATCCCTCTGCCGATGGAATGGGGAAATAGCTGTGGATATGGATACGCATTGACTGCATCCTTGCTGGGCTGTGCTCCTGGCACACGTTACAGTTTTTGCAGCGCATTTTCCAGCGTGCTTTTCTACCTTTTTTTTGGGAGGATTTCTGGGGTAGGGCGTGGCATGTCAGTTGAACGGGTGGGCGGCCAGCAGATTGGTTTCGTCTGCAGTTTTTTAGAGCTCAAAACCAATGGCTCCCAATGTTCGGTTGGTATGTCTGTGGTTGTGCTCAACATTTATGGCCAAGGTTTTTTTGAGCGCGAAAAAAGATCCAAGAGGAGAAGCAGGAAATGGCTCATTGCACTTTGGCTACACCGAAATAGCATTTAAGGAGCATTTCCTTTTGCTTGCCACTCCTCGTACTTTTGCTTGCTTCTCTTCCAGTGGCTTGGCATAACTCAATTGGATTTTTTCCTGCATTTTTTTTGTTCTGTCAGGGATTTTAGATACACCCAGGGGTTGGCTAGGTAAATCCCCGGCTACAACCCCCTAGCCACTTGAATCCGCTAATGACACTCAACCTGGCCGCGCATGATAATGCAAAAAATTGTAAAAAAAAAAGGAAGGAAAGGAAACTCGTTTAATGGTGGTGGCTCAGAATAAACCAAGAAAAAAGAGTGTGCCACAAAAAAGGGAAAATTTAAATTAGATTAATTGATTGAAATGCGAAAAGCAGGCAGGCTGGGGTGTCACAGTTGTGTTTGCAACTTGTTTTTACGCCTCCGTGGCTGTACGGCGTAATGGTCTTAGCCCGGGTTCCGGGCTCTCTCGGTAGCCGGAGGTGTAAATAATACGGATTTTGTTAAACCAAGCGAAAGTCATCATCTGTCTGTTCTTCAGCTCGGTTCGTTTTTGGTCCGGGCGGGTTCTTTTCTTTTTTGTTTTTTTACAGTAGCTGAATCAGAATGGTTTTGAAATGTATTCTGTATTGGATTAGAGGCACTAGGCGCGTAATCTAATAAAAACTATTGAAAGGCCAAAAGCAGGAGGAGAAGTGGCCAAGGAAAATGTATCCTTTCTCGGATTCCTCGCAGGTTTTCATGCATATCTTTAAATTTATTTGATATTCCTATAGGATGTAATATATGACACTATGGGATCGTTTTCAGAAATTTTGAGTACAATTTTATGATAAACATTGGAAATATTAGACAATAAGATTGAAACCTGTTATATATCCCGCTCGCACTCGCCGCTGCGGCTGGGTCCTGACGGGAGTGATATTTAGGTAATTCCCAAGTGTGCAGTTGTCTTTATTTATTACATATTTTTCAGTAATCTTTAATTTATTTTAAACATGTAATTATTCAACCATACCTTTACTTTCTGTTTTTTTCTCCTTTTAATCGCCTCTTTTGCGAATTGGTGAGATTTTGCCTTCCGAATGATTTATCGTTTCACTTGATTTTCCCATTCCGCTTGGGCCTAATAAAGCGCTCAACGTCAATAAGCCGCCACATGTTGGTTTTATTCCTTTCGGGCTCTCGGGGAATTCTTGTCCTCATTTTTTCGACCATTCCTGTGCAACTTTCTCTGCGCGGCAGTTCATAAAAGTGACGCGTCGAAAAATTATTAAAATAAAGCAAGAGCGAGATGCATTGCACATTTTTTAAGCGAAACACGCGTGAGCTGAGTTTTAACTGCAGAACGTAGCTGTCGGATGCATTTCGGTGACTTTGCACTGTGACACATGTGAAGCTGCATTTTCCACTTCACTTTTTTTTTTCTTTTTGTATTCCTGCTGCCGTGCCGCCGCCGCTGCGAAAGTTATTAATTTTAATTGACTGTTGTGTAATGTGTCGCCGTCACTTCGCCACTCGTCCACTTCACATGCTCCGCGGAGGAGCACGAAAACGAAAACGAATACGACCAGCGCGCCACCACAAGTCAATGTCCTGGCAAAGTGCAGTTCAACCCACTGGATTGGCTTTAATTAAGCACCAGCACACAGCGAAATAAATTGACCTTAAATCTAATTTCAGCCGGTTTGAGCTTGACATTTAAGGGAAATTGTTTCGCCCAATATTGGGATTGGAGTTTAGCTGATTTTACAAAATATACAAATTGGAGCAATTTCTTGGTTACTTGGTAACATAAAAGGTGTAATATATTTATAGTTGTATATATGGATATATGTTCATTAATGTTTTATTTAGGTTGTTTTTGGTTATCCAACATTTTAGGATATATAAACTTTGGTTAAGAATAAATATATTTTGTTATATTAAATAATTGCTTAAAATTTTTAATGAATATAGCAAGGATTGTTACTGAATATAATGAATTTCAAAAGATACTTAGCAATACAAATTATACTAAAAAAAGAAAATGTTAATAAAAAGAAAGGTTTTTTTAAAATTTGTTAAGAAAATCACACATTTTCTTTAAATTTAAGAAAATCATGTTTTTCAAAGGATTATGGAATCTTTAACTTGAAAAGATAATTAAACGACCTTTTGCTAATCAATTTTGAGGCCTATCTTGTAATATATATAAAACCGTATATTAGATTAGGTCTCCAAATTTTTAAATTACAAATGCAAATATTTTTAGCTCGTAATCTTAAATAGCTGTAATTTTTTTTCTCAGTGCTGCCTCGCGAAGAATCGCTTGACACTTTGGGCATGTCGTCATTTGGCGTCTAAAAATAGCCGCGAGCCGTTGGCAATTGCATTAATATTTTGTAACCGTTGTAATTAGGAGTGTGTTCGAGGGGGATATAAAAACTTTGTGGTGGAGAGGGGATGCGGCATAGAAACAACACTTAAGGCGGTAGATTATTTCGCTCATTGTCTTTCGCCTGCTAATTGAGGTATGCGACAGCCACTTGTCACATTTCGCATATTATTTTAATTGTTTAACTCGGGAATAGGCGCCAGCGTCGATCGGGGAAAACTTAATGCATTTGCTGGCGCCCCAAAACAAACTTTGCGGCTGCTGCGGCGGCTGAAATGGATATGGAAATGGTTATGGAAAATGGAAATGAAAATGCAGCTCACGAGTGACATTATCAACGGATCTTTGATGAAGACAAATGATCGCGCCGGCCGCTGCATTTTGTGCATCTTGTCTAATTAACGAGAAATACCAAAGCCAGCAGAGAACGTGGACTTTGGAAGCTGCAAGATGAACGGGAAATGCGAATGGTGAGGAGACTAGGTCACAGTCTGCCTCATGAATGATCGATGATGGAGTTCAACGAGTTAGCGAGAGATTGCGAAAGCTCAGATATGAAGAATTTTCCCACAGTTTGGCAACAGAGTTGCCTGTAAAATTATCTAATTAAGTTTAAGAGATTTAATTCAAAGCTGTTTCCATTTTCCAAAATGTTTTCATACCAGACTTAAAGAATAAATCCTGACCTTCTCTCTGACACTCTGTAAAACGTGTTAAATGCCTTCATTGGCCTTTAAGGACCTTTAGCTATTCATGTGCTGGCCGGAAAATGTTTAAATTCATAACTGAGCAACCGAAAAGGATATGGGAGTGGGACTTACAGAGATTTAGAGGCGTTAACGCCCTTTTAGCGTTTTGGCAGTCGGAAGCGCCGGTGCGCCTGGCAAAGGCACGAGGATATCCGCATACGGATATACGTATACCTAAAGCCGAACCCAGATCGCACGGCAGGCGGGCGGACGGGCGGTCCTGTGCATAAACAAAGTGTGAAATTTGTACCTAAAATAAAAATGCGCCAAAGGATGCGGCCAGGACATACTCGTAGTCGTACTGGTGCTCGTGCTAGAGCCATGTCTGCATTTGATTTCCTGCGAGGTCGAAGTCGAATTTTTCAGCTCCATGCGGGATTCACACCTCTATGTCGGCGAGAAGCGGAGATGTGAGGGCATTGAGCGGAGGGAGGTGGATTTTTCACATGCCGTGGCAAACATTTGGCCAACACATGGTCACTGGTGAGGAGTCGGGATGCTGCTGCTGCGTATCCGTGAGATATTCGGCTACATGTGCGGATGCAGATACGGATACAGCTACAGCTACATTTCGGTGTGTGTACCTACGCCTTCTGGTCACCGCTGCCAATAGCCTTCGCCTCCTCCTCCTCCTGTTTAAGAAATCCTCCTGCTATCCTTTGTGTAAACAAATCAAATGTTCCGCGTGTTTGCTGTTTTGTTGTCTCGCGCCAAACGATGAACAGCCAGCAGGACACACTCAGGGAAAATATAGTTGAAATAATACAAAATTAAGGACTTTATGGATTATAATAATAATTAATAATTAATTACTATAGTGTGTACAGAAAGAATTGATTTTCAAACTTAACAAAACTTCATAGAGATAGTTTTAATATTAAAATAACTAATAAGTGTTATTTATATTCTTTTTTCTCGACATCCTTATTATATTTTGTGGTTTTTCGCCAATAGGGTATTTTTAATGTTATATTTTTCTATAAATAAGATATGAAGTTAACACAATTCATTTATCACTATATTTCTTTGAGTGCATCTGCCTCGCGCAAAAACAAGCGCTGAATTGGAATTGACCCGGCAAATGTCTTTGTCAACAAGCGTCAACCGAACTGAACTGCAGCGGGCCAAGTGAAGCCAAGCCAAGCAAATTGCCTTTAAACTGCCAAAGCGAAGGGATATATATATATATATATATATATATGTCCTTAGAGCGGGGGAGCTCGACGAATGTGGCGAAAAGTTTTCGCAAATCAGCTGAAATTATGAACTTCCTTGCCATTGCCCAAGCGGAAGTTCATTTTAGCCCGCAATAAAAGTTTGCATCTCCTCGACGTCGACGACGACGACGACGCACCATTCGCAACTCCATCTAAACTCCAGTCTCAGCTCCAACTCAAGCTCCAGTTCTAGTTCCACTGCAGAGATCCATTCATGTTCATGTGGAAAAGTTTTGCGCTTATATAAGAGCATCAAATTTGCATCATTCACTTAAAACAAACACGCTGCCACAAAGGATTCTGGGCGCTGCTACAGTGAAAGGCAAACAAACAAACAAATATTAAATGCAAATAAATGCGAGGGAGGAAAAACGAATTGTGGGTTTTCCGATATCGGGAAAAGTATGGGCGCACCACCTGAAGAGAGGTCTGGGGGGCAAGCTCTGTGTTTCCGGAAGCCATATATCTGAGTAATCAAAGCAAACTTTAAGGGCAAACACTTACTTGGCGGAAAAGAAAGAAAATCTCGAATACATATTAATAAAGTTGGTCATGGGAAATTGCCTTTAAAGTCCTCCAAGAAGCTGAAGCTGCAACGTTTTTCTAGTTTTCGATTCGGCAGACAAACTTTTGCTGTTAAACCAACAAATGCCAGAGCAAACACTCCCCGGCCAGATTCAGCTGCAGATACATATGGATATGCAGATGCAGATGGAGATACGTATACAGATACAGATATTGGAGGAAAAAAGAAGCACCTACAAGAAAGGAACTCAGGAAAGGAACCCACACATGCATGCAAATTGCTCTCAAGGAGCGGCGAACATTTTAGGAATTTATAGTTTTCTCTTATTTACCGACAGGAAGTGCAATTCACAAATCGTTAGCTCAACCTCAGACGAACGAGCCAAGAAATCGAAGCGGAAAGCCTTAACCCATTAAAAAAGGCATACAGAATTGATAAACTTTATACTAAAGAAAAATCTGAAAGGCTAATAGGAAAGGAAAAGGAAGGGATAAAATATCTCTGAAGTTTAATGACTTAAATATTGAAGATTACTTTAAGTTAGTTTTAATGATATTCCATAATATTTAATTTGCTTTTAAACTTATTTTAAAAGAGTTCCTAGCTTAATTTTCTGTTTTTCCTAGTCAATACTTCGAACTTCAGTTAATGGGTTAAAGAGCTACCCCAAGAAATCCCCTATCAGTTACCAGAACTTGCATAAGGTGTCCCAAGCCCGAAAAAGAAACTTATAATCAACAGCTTTGGCGGCTCAGCAAACTGCCAAAGGCACAAAACTATCTCGGATATATGTGTGTGTGTGTGGGAGTTGCTGAGTCTAAGTATTTCAAAATAACATAAGTATCCTTCGGTATATCCCCTCCTCGCTCTTGTGAGAAACTTTGCCATCCCGAGTCCTTTCCTGTCCTGCAGCAATTCCCCAAATGCGGCCCGTGTGTGCATTTAAGCCACTTTTACTGAAACTTCACATTAATTTCAATTTGCTGCCAGTAAAAGTTTTCCATGCACGTCCGCAAATTGCTTTTTGGGATCCAACGGGAGCGGAGTGGAAGGTAAGCCATATATAGGAACTTTAACACTTTGCGGTTAAGACATGGCTTTCGATAGGTGATACCTCGACAAGGACGATGCCACCAGCGAAGGGCAAATAATAAAAGTCAAAGTTGCTGACGCGATAGATGAGTGCGGAATCTTAGTTCTTGACTTGGTAATTTCCAATGAAATTTTAGATTTATGATTTTGTAAATAGAGAGCTTTTTGGAGTTCTTCGAAATTTGATTCGTTTCCATTAAGTTCCTTAAAATTATTTATTATTCTATTTATGGAAGTTGCTGACCTAAATGGTAATAAATAAGAGTGAAGCTAAATAACTTTAATAAGAGCAAGAGGAACTAATTGTGTGCCTCATTAATTGAATAATTGAACTTATCAGCTGACCTTTGAAGCCCTATAAATGCTAGAACTAAATCTCAAGCGTTGATTTTGGTTTTGTTTTTATTTTGATTTCTCTTGAGTGCGGAGAGACATCCAAAAAGGCAGACTGTACAGGGGAACCTTTGTTTTCGGCCACCCAAAATGTGATTCGCGGAAAGCACAAGACAAACACACAGCCCCGAAATCCGAAACGTGCTGAAATCTGCTAGCTCGACATTCGCTTTAGACTCTTTAGGCGGGCGGCACCTTTTGTGATGACGATTCCGAGATGGTAAAGAATCAGAGTCTGATTCAGATTTGGACTCCCATTCGGATTATGAAGATGGAGACGAAGATGGAGACTGGGGTCTGTGTGCGACGCCCACATGCCACATTTCTTACGTGACTCGGACAGATGAGATTCGGATTCAGAGGTTCAGGTTCGTGGGCCTCAGCTGGGGGAACATTTAGCAATGAAATCATGCGGCCAATAAATTTGCATTTCTATAACGGCCAGGGCTCTACTTTTATATGCTTTAACTGGCGGGGGGGGGGGGAGAGC